>NW_019104518.1:272566-283078 GCF_001995035.1 Momordica charantia | reverse complement strand
TACGGCCCAAATCCACAACGTGCATCTTATTGGGCCCACGTGCGGTCGTTAAGTGGGCCATATGTGCCTTTCTGGGGGCCCATGAGGAATTGACTCGGTGATGTTAAAAGCCCACCCGACTCCAGAAAAGGCTGACGAACCCGTGACTCATATCGGCAAGGAGGGGAACTGGAAAGGAGAAAACGACGGGCAAAACATGGGATTTAGCTGAAGTTTAGGGGTTTGATTTTTAAAATTTGATTATTTGTTGTTATTATTATAAATAAAAGAGAATGTGAAGGAAAGGGGCGTTAGGGAATTGAATTCATTTACACGTAATTGAGATAAGGATATAAAGTGCTGGGTAATAATAAATAATTCACATCAATATTATTATTATTATTAAATTTTTTGTTTATAATAGTCTTTTGATAGTTGATATATTAATGCAACCACCCCTCTTTAATGGTTCACTTTTTTGAAAAAGCTGTTGGAGTAGAATTTATGACTAAATGCGGATATAAAGTTCGGATTTTGTCACATATTAATATAGTATCACTTGTCAATGGGCAATCAATTTTAAGCGGATATTATCAGAGTTTTCGGTATTCTATTATCTTCTCAAGTTATAACTTGAACATAAATAACACAATGAACACGATGGAAAATATTTGGTCGAAGGAGAAATAATTCATCTATCTTGAAAACATTACGTTTTAGTAATAATTCGTTATTTAATTATTTAGACAAACTCCATATTTCTTTAAATCATAGAATCATTCGGTAATTTATATCCTTGAGAATTGTTGTTAAATATTAACTAAGATAGGAATTTATTTAAAGATAGAATGGAACTTTTAAATTGTTAAAAAGCAATAATTTGTTTTAAATAATTAACGGAAAATGGTGGTACTTAATTGAGGAGTGTAATTAATGTTTAATCACAATTTAGAAGTACATACGACATATATATATATGTAAATACAAGCATACAAAGGTTGATGAGTTAATCACAATTTAGAACTACATACAAAGTATATATATATAATGTGTTAAATTGTTCAATGAAAATTTACATGGAGTAATGGAGGTTAAGCTATAATCTACAAAATAATAATAATAACAAACAATAAATAACAATAAGCCAAATTATTGTAGTAGATAATTATTACAATTATTATTAAAAAAAAAAAACGTTTGAATGCTGTCAATATCCTTGGCCCAATTCTCTTTTGGGCAATCCGTAGGTCCATAACTAAATTCATAGGAGGCATTTCTAAAGTTTATTATTATTATTGTTTTTCAACATGCCACTAGATAAATTTTAAATATAAATAAACGAATAAAAAAATAGAAAAAATGTGTTTGAGAAACATGCTTTTAATTTAAAAAAAAAAGAAACATAGTAATAATTATTGGGGTAAATGTAACATATGAACCTAATCTTTTTTTTTTCTCCGTAAGCTTTTAAGATTGTCAATTGAGAAATTTACTTATGTTAGGACAAAATTGAGAATTTTAGAATACTAAAGATCCAATTGAGAAAATTACTATTTGCTATATTTAGCCTAATTTTTAAATAAAAATTAATTAAAAATCCTCCAACTTTCATACATGCAAGACAGTAAACTAAATTAAGGTATATTTGAAATTATTTTTAATCTCGTTATTCTAACAAATAGAAATAGGTCAAAATCTTCTAATTTCTGGATTATGGTTACCTTTTTTTAATTAAAGAAAAACAAAACTAGGTTATTTGTTTCTTTTCATTAAAAAAAATATAACATATTTGTAATTATTTCTTTTTTTTATCTCAAATTTATTTTTCTAAATCTTGTTTTACATGAAAATTACTTTTTTAAATAAAAATAATTAAAATTATTACATTATATTGTAGCTTTTAAATATTAATTATACATTTTTATAATTAAAATAATAATAAAATAACACTTTTATTTATATTTTTAAAACTAGAAATGAGAATAAGCGAAAGGAAACCAGATTTTATTATTTGTTTTAAAATTTTATACAATTTTGATAATATTTTTAAAAAATGAAATGAGAAATAAGAGGGTTACCAAATAATTTTAAGCAACCTAACTTAACCATAATTAAATTGAATCAAAAGCTAGGTCAAAGACATTTAATTTCAAAATATAAGATCTATATCCAATCTTGACATGATAAAAAGATTTTCGGCGCCTAGAAAATATAAATAGAAATATTAATTTATATTTTTTTAGATAATACTTTATTGATTATACAATGCACTATTTAAAAGATTAAATATAAGACAATAATTTTCTTCTAATATATTTTAGTATTTTTTAGAAAAAGAAAATAAGGTAAAACTTTATTTTTTAATCTAAAATTTTAGATAAAAAAAAAAAAAAGAAAATGTCGCTAAATGTTCTTTTTTCCTGAATCAAATGATAAGAAACAATTACGAAATAGTTGAGTGATAAATTTTGTCCAATTACAAATAAATTAAGGACGAAATTATATTTAGAACTTGACATGTGTCTCTCAATTAGATGACAAGAAAATTGACAAATCAAATAAAACCGCTCATAAAATGGTCTAATCATACTATGCCTCGTATCTGACAATTGGGTCTAAAATACAAATCCACCCAAGTCCACTAAAGCAAATTTGGTCAAACCGAGCAAAGTCCGAATCCATCAAATAATCAACTAGTTGGGTAAAAAACTCATGATTAATTAAACCCAAAGTTCAAGTTAAGCAAGGTTCAAGTTAGCCCAAGACTGAAGTTAATACAAGTTCGGCCGGTGAGTGTCCAAAGTCATGTAAGATCCTTGAAAAATGAATCCAACATCCAAGAATTCAAGTAGGATAAAATAATGGAACAAATTGTAAATGAGAACAACAAACTTAATTTGGTTGTTTTTAAAATTTCTATAAATTTTTCCAAAAAAAAATGAAAAACAACCAATATAATTAGTTGTAAAATGCTTAAATTTTTTAAGAAAATTAGAAACAAGAAACAAGGAAGTTATCGAACAATTGGAACTTTTTGTATATAAACTTTTTAAAATTAATTTATTGTGTTTACCCTTTAGTTAAGTTGAATTATTTTCGAGCAATATTTTTCAATTAAACCTATCTAAAATTCATTTAATTGCCACCACCCACTCAATTATAATAAATTTAACTAAAATTTTCGAATGGAACACAAACTCCTTAGAACTAGTTGGGTTTTGTTCAATTTGATTATTCTTCATTTATTTCATTAATTTGATTTTTAAAAATAAACTAAACAAAATCAAGTAAACCCGGAGTTCATATTAATTAAAGAAAAACGATATACTCATTATGTCCATGGGCGCTACTTTAATTTTTTTTTTAATATATAAAGATGTTTAATTTGATTTATTTATTTATTATTTTTTTGTGTGAGAAATTTGGAATAAATAAAATATGAGGTTTTAAATAGGAAAAAAGAAAAAGAAAAAAGGCACGTGGAATGCAATAGGGGATGTCAGAGAGATGGGAGAAAAAGAAAAGTGGTTTACGTAGGAATTCCATCTTTGCATGTCATCAATCCAAAATTAAAGCTTATCGTCATCAGATAATTCTTTTTCTAAAAAAATTTATCACTCGTGAGAACACTTAAAATAATCTTATTTTTCTATTTAATTTAAATTATCAATTTAAATTTAAGGGTTAAACTCTAAAAAATTTCGATTGCATTCTTAATCTTTTGATTCTAGTTTTAATTAGTCTTTCAAGTTAAACATTACTACTTAAAAAGTCGATATGACGTGTTAATTAGTTGACTGGATGGTTTGATGTGAGACAACACATAATATAAATTAACTAGATGAAATAAAAGTGAGAATGCTAATAAAATCATATATATTTAAAATTTTTTTTTTTTACTTCTCACGTGTTGCTATTTTATTCATCTTTCTTGATAGTCTATAACTTTCTTATGCCGTCACATGCTCATTTCTCATTTGTTTGCCACTCGTTCCACTCTTTGTAGTTCCTTCTATGAATTTGTTCATTTTAAGATCTAAAAGGAACGTTTACTTATATTCCTTTCAAATCTAGAAGAATAGATTAAGTTGATTCATTCTATAGAGAGTAACGAACAAATCATTTGATTTTTTTTAGTGGAAGGACTTCTCGTTTCTTTTAGATCCAGAAGGGAAATGTCCTTCTAGATTCGAAAGGAATCAAACCTTCTAGATATAGAATAGCAATGAGTGACGTTGGACATTGCCGATGAACGACAACATGGTCTCCGCTGAACAAGGGAGACGAAGAAGGCCGAGGAAGGAGAGAGGAAAGAAAGAGAGATTACCACATCATCAGTCTAATCAACAAACATGAATTTGGAATCATTTTCAAAACCTCCCAACTAAAGAGTCAATTTTATACTAAGGAGTAAAAATGTACTTTGACTAATAATAATTTTTGGAGTATAATCCATCCTTATTAAAGTTGAACAACTACATGGATAAAATTATGAAAAAAAATAATAAAAATGATTTTATTTAATCTTAATAAAATAACCATTCTGAAAGTTGTTTCAAGACAACTTCTTGAGACTGGTTTAAAACTTTTTTTCATGATAGTTTTCTCTTAGAAAAAAAAATAGTGAAGATAAGCATGTAACCATCTTTTAAAAATATTTTTACTATATTCTTTCATATTATATTAAATTTCTAATACTTCCTGGTCTTTCTTTAATTAGGCGAGGATTCCTTAAAAGAAAATTATATTACGACGAGTCTAAAAATACCTTTTAAATATAGAAAAAGAGCATTTTACAAACATATCCTTTGTTTCTACTTTTTCTTTAATTGATTAAATAATTAAATAATTACTTATTTATTTTTGGAAAGGGTCAAAGCAAAGTCCAAACCACTATATTTTGATAAGTACATGGGATTTCTTATATGCCTTTATAAATTCTCATCTCCTACAGACCAACGCTTTTAAAACCCCTTTTTTTTCAATATATATATTTTTAAATTATTCACACGTCATTTTGATTTTTTCCTAATTTTTTTTTTATTCTCTTTTGATAATGGCTACCAACTTTATGTTCACCACTGCTCCAATAAAAATTCATAAAAGTTTATCTCTCTTTTCTATTTGGTCTTTAAATGTTTAAAAAATTATATCTTAATCCTTTATATTTTAATAAATTACGCACCTAATCCCAACGGTTAAAATCTAAATAAAAACTAAGAAATATGACACGTAAGATATTTTCTTATTGTCAATCAACATTCACCTATAATTAATGAGAAAATGAAGGATTTAGAGAAAGATGTATAAGGATTAAAGAAAATCGTGCTAGAAAYTATTGAGCATTCAAGAACATAGATWTCAAAAAATAACAAAAAAGGTCATGCATGATTTTTTTTTCTTTTTTGTTGAATTTTTGTTAAAAATTTTAACAATAATGATTTTAGAATTTAAAATTTAAAGAACAAGATAGAATTGAAATAAAACTTGTTAACTTAGAAGAGATCAAACAATAAATTACGGGAATAAAATTTATAGACTAAAACTATATTTTAAGCATATGTGTGCATGTTTATTATTATTTTTTYCCTTCTCATATTTTTGTCCCTAATTTATTTTTTTTAACTTTTTTTCTTCTCCGTTCATTTTCTTTTATTTCACTTTATCTTTAATATAAAGTTTTCTTTTTTATGATTCACATTATTGGGATCATCAAGGTTTTCATAAATAGTCACCTTAAATCTTACCTTCGTTGGTTTTTCCTTTTCTTTCCTTTTTTTCATGAAAATCTTTTAGGATTTTTGTTTTTCTTAGACTTCCCTTTTAGGACATTTTAGGAACCGGAAGGAATTTGATTTTGTGTCTTATTATTGGTTCCCGTGTCTCCTTTAAAAAAAAAATCTTTGTTATTTTTCTATCATTGTCCTAATGTCTCCTTTAAATTTAAGCTGACATAAGTTTACTTTCCGACTCTACCTAAAAAATCTAATATCTATCTAAAACTACAACTTTTAATATGACTTTAACATTTTTTTTTTCTTTGAAAAACTATTTTGGTAGTTAGAGTTTAAGAAATTTTATTTTTTGAAAATGAAACTAGCAAAAAATGAGATAAGCACATATTTATTTTAATTATGTTGTGTTATCCATCAATTAACTTTTAAAATAACTTTTCAAGTTGTAGAGCTACTAATATTAATTGAATATTTAAAAGATTTAAAAGAAGGGGTCCCCTTATTGGGTGTGGAAAAATGCATGTAAATGACATATGAGAACTTGTAGGTGGGGACGTGGAGGGAACATCCATCACAGTATACAGATATCTTCTTCTTTTTCCCTTTTCTTTTTTAAGTTCAAAATGTCGAGAGACATGGTCGAGCATGTCGACATCGACATAGGGGGAAAAAGTCGATTTTCTCCCATGTCGTCGACATGTCTTTTTTTTTTCCTCTTCTTCTTTAAGGTTATTTTATTTTCATCCTGATTTTCCCCCATGCCACTACAGTCTATAATTTTTCACAACCTCAATGATTGTAATCTAATGAAACATTCGAATTTTAATACTCTATAAATTATAACTAATAAGATTTAGAATTTRCTTTATTGATAATTTCTAATCCAATCTAGTCCTTACTTACACAATTGAACAATATATGTGAAATATTGACATATATAAAGATTGAAATAATCTTAGAATTTTAAAAAAATAAAATATTATTATATACAAATAGTGGTGAAACATGAAGTAGAATAGGTAACTTAATTAATACCAAAAAGATAATCTTAGAGGATCTAGTGTATTATCTTAATAACTTTGATATAAATTACAATAGTTCTCCCCAGTCATCCTAGACTGAAAGTTTTGAAGTTAGTTGCTTAAATGAGTAGAATATGAAGCATATATGGATCCCATTAGTAGATAATTTGGATGAATGATACAATCACAAGATTGTGGTGTTTGAAAATTGTGTAAATTTGATTGGAAAGTTGGATTGATGATTGATTTGAAAATGTGTTTGAAAAATGTGTCAATTCAAATTTGAAAAGAGAAGTAGGTAAAAAGTAAACAAATACGAGTTAATTAGAATTTAGAAATATGTTTGGAAACCAAGTCGGTAATTATCTCATTTTCAAACGAATCCTATTATGAAAAACACCAAAGAAGTAGCCAAAAGTTTACTTAATTTACATATTCAAATAATTTCCATCAATCTTCATTAAAGGAAAAAATCTTTTTTCGATATTTCCATCGACATCGACATTTTCATAAGTAAAATGGTCATATTCTTACATTTAATGGTTAAAGGTGATCAATTATAGGCTAATTAAGCTACCATTCAAGTTTTATTTGCTAATTCAAAAAATTTCCATCAATTTCCACAATTTCCATTATTTTTCAATAAAATATCCATCGACATCGACATCGACATATCCATAAAATTGGGACCTCTTCATCGACATCGACATTTTAAACACGGCTCGTGTCAAAAGCGAAGTCCACTCTCCTCCACCTTTTTAACTCAAATACTTAAATTATCTCACTCTTCATCTTTTGTCTCTCTCTTCTTCTTTTTTTCTATGTGATATGTTTTGTAAAGTGACACCGTGTCAAGTTTTCGGTGGGGCTCATACGGGCTTCGATGGTGGGGCACACAAATTCACCTCGAAGCTGCAACCAGGTTGACAGTGGTTGCCACGGACGTAGTAGGTTTGATTTTAGGATAAATATTTAAGATGGAAAATACTTTGCTCATTATTGAGAGGACATGTCCTCTGATATTGAATGTTTGACCARCTAAAAGAAAAAAATGAAAAAATAGAGAATTTCTTTAAAATTTAATGAATTTTCAATTTTTTAAGGAGGAGAAGAACACGATTTGATCCTCAYCGATAAAAGTCTAAGTATTTTTCATTTAAGATTGATGYATATAAGT
This sequence comes from Momordica charantia, assembly GCF_001995035.1. Next base: position 275,165 of record NW_019104518.1, on the reverse strand, counting down.
TAAAGTTCTATGTGAGAAAGGAAAGTGACGTGACCGTCCCATGTGTGGAGAGGCAAAAAATTTACTGCACCAATAACTGTTTTTTYAATACAACATGTGGGGGTTGAGGATCGAACGCACAACATCTTGATTAGAGATATATGTCAATTACCGTTGAACAATACTCACTTTGATTTTTCTTGCCTACCTTATTTTCTTAATGAGGCTACTTATCATTTATATTATTTATATTAGGACGGACTAATTAGTTTACCCCATCATTTCAGCCACCTAGATGTCTTGAGATTTGTTGAGGAGTCGAAAATTCACCGCCATGTGTCGCAGATTCAAGTCAAGTCTACGAGGAAGTTCGAATAGGACATTGGTATACCGAAGACATAAAGAGCTCGAAAGGAGGAGTTCATAAGTACTCTTGACATCTGCATTTCACCATCCCATTTTCCGTTCCGTAATGTAAAAAATATGCTACAACCCAAGGAGGAAGTGGGACAGTTAATACCCCAAACGCGACAGATATGCATGAATCTCTACTCTCTTTTAGATTAATCAGTTTGGACCTGATCTACTGATTTGAACATCGAAGTGTTCATCAGATTTTTCTTTCGTAGGATTCACAACACAAGACAAGATTATTACACAATCTTGGATTTCCAAACCAACTTGAAGGATCTTCCGTCATGGAATTGCACCATGTGTCGTGGGTTCATTTATCATCAATGGCACTAATTTTCAACTAAAATACATATCTTTTTAAAGTATTTTATAAATTAAAAGAAGAAAAAAAAAATATATATATATATATATATCATCAAACAATTTTTGTTTTTCCCTTTTTTTCTTTCCGACAAGACCTTGAAAATTGGATTTACTAGAAATAATCAAAAAGGAGTTTGAAATTGGAGACTGGGAATCAAATTCGATCAGCTGAAAGTCCCCAAATTGATGCTTCAACCATTAATAAATGTCATAGTTTCAAAGATTCATTCATAGCTAAATCGAATTTTGTTATTGACTTTTGATCCAACCTAATCGTAATTTTCTCTTTTATATTCTAAGTTTCATGTTATCCATGGGAAAGAAAAATTGCAGTAACAAAAGTTTTGTCATTATTTCACTATTTTTATCGCACTCTAGATTGTCCACATTTATCAACTATATTAAATCTAGTTAATATTTATTAATTAAGCATTTCATGTCTGTCATTTAATGAATCATATTAATAACGAGAGTTACCTACCAACTTCTATTAATCTATATACTTTCGATTAATAGGTCACGAGTTCGAATCTCCACTCCCGCGTATTATATTAAAAAAAACAATAAAAATTAGATAGAATCAAAATGAAATTTGTTCTTTCTTAAAAATAACTAATTTTATGAACTTAGTTCAGCAGTATATGTAATCAACTTTCCCCTTTATTGTCGAAATCCCCACCAGCATGATTAATAATTTAGTTAATATCATTTTTTAATTAAATAAAATGACATTTAAAGTTAGGAATCAATATTACTAAAATTTTAACTTATTTAAAAGAGTGAAATGTCAATTTGTCTATTTAAATTTTTATTTTTATTTTTTTAGAAATATCTATCGACATCTATATTTTATCGATATTTCTATTGACATTTTTATAAAATTGAGACTTCGATATTTCTATCGATATCGATATTTAAAACTTTGTTTTATATAACACATCTCTTACGTATTCTTCCACATACCATCGAGAGCTTATTACCCCTTTCTAACCCTTTTTTAAGATGAGCTCCTTCATGCTCATCCTAAAATCCTTGGTTCTTCTACTTAATTATATGAGTTTTTTTTCCCTTTTTTTCTTTACAAAAAAAATTTGAGGATATGAGAAATTTTAATCGGTAACCTCTCCAAAAGAAGTAAATATTTTTATTGAGTCATGCTAATGTCTACACGATTTTAAGAGTTAAATATTAATGTTAATGGCAATGTTTCATTCGTTTTCTCTCCTCCCATGTTTGAAATATTAACAAAATATTGATTTCAATAAAAACCCACAAATAAAGTAACCAAAAAAATTTCATAAATATCCAAAGTTTTAAACGTTGATATGGATGGAAATTTCGAGAAATAATATTAATATTATGTCTAAATTAGTGATATTTTGTTAATATTTTCAATATTTTGTCGATCTCTTTTACAATAATATGAAGAAAAAAACGTACGTACGAATATTTATCTTTCATATTGATGTCGAACCTATGACACATGAATGTCAACTTTTGTACGAAAGTTTAATACCCGAAAATATTATTAATTAGTCCAATATCCACCATTCCATTTATAGAAATTTTCCATAGAAAATTTTATTCCATACTAGCTCAAACAATACCAATAGTGTCGTCACCTTATTGCACAAAATTTTTAAAAAATTTCTTACATCTAATATAATTACAGTCATTAATTATAGATATTATATGCCAAAATGGAAAGACAGAAAAAAACTTGTCCTCCACCGGAATTCCTCTGTTACTGAGCACCATTCCTCTGTTCTGTGTTCTGACTTGTAAAGTCAATTCTAATATTTCCAATCTTCCACTCTTTTATAAATACCCACAAACAGGAGAG
>NW_019104518.1:245264-263959 GCF_001995035.1 Momordica charantia | reverse complement strand
AACCAAACACAAATCAGATGGCAGTATAGAACGATTCAAAGCTCGCCTGGTGGCTAAAGGCTTCACCCAAGCTTATGGGATTGACTATCAGGAAACYTTTGCTYCAGTTGCCAAACTAAAYACTATTCGGGTACTTCTCTCCATTGCAACAAATCTAGATTGGCCATTGTTTCAACTTGATGTGAAGAATGCATTCCTAAATGGTGATTTAGTAGAGGAAGTGTACATGGACATACCTCCTGGATTTGAGGACAGATATACTAAGGGAAAGGTATGTAAACTCAGGAAGTCTCTGTATGGACTAAAACAGTCACCTCGGGCCTGGTTTGAAAAATTTACAAATGTGTTGAAACAAGACGGCTATACTCAGTGTCAATCCGATCATACCCTCTTTATCAAGCACTTCTCACCAAGTAAGATCACTGTATTAATAGTATATGTTGATGATATAATACTTACAGGAAATGTCTCTGAAGAAATGGTTCGTCTAAAGCAACTCCTCTCGAAGAAATTTGAGATCAAAGACTTGGGACACCTAAGGTATTTCTTAGGTATGGAAGTAGCAAGATCTAGTAAAGGGATTTCTATCACTCAACGAAAGTACACGTTAGATCTCCTAATAGAGACCGGGATGAGTGGTTGTAAACCAACAGACACTCCTATGGATGCAAATTCAAAACTTGGAGTTAATCCTGAAGATGAACCAGTTGATCGAGGCAGATATCAACGCCTAGTTTGGAAAGCTAATATACTTAACTCATACACGACCAGACATTAGTTTTGCTGTTAGTGTGGTAAGTCAATTTCTGAACAAACCTTCAAAGGAGCATATGGAAGCTGTGTATAGAATATTGAGATATCTCAAACACGATCCTGGAAAAGGACTGATGTTCAGAAAAACCACAAACCGAGCTCTTGAAGTCTACACGGATGCAGATTGAGCTGGATCTCCTATTGACCGTAAGTCAACATCAGGATACTGTTCCTATGTATGGGGGAATCTAGTAACCTGGCGTAGTAAGAAACAGCAAGTTGTAGCTCGAAGTAGTGCTGAAGCTGAGTTTCGATCATTAGCCCATGGGATCTGTGAAGGAGTTTGGAACGTCTTCTCACTGAACTCAAGGTGAAGACAGAAGGTACTATAGAGGTATTGTGTGACAATCAATCTGCCATAGYCATTGCAAGAAATCCAATACATCATGATCGGATGAAACATGTCGAAATAGATCGTCACTTCATCAGCGAGAAGATTGAGACAAATACTATCAATCTGAGATATGTATCTTCCCAACAACAAGCTGCTGACATTTTAACCAAGGCATTGCATCGACCCAGCCTTAGTAGATTAATCTCAAAGCTTGGAATGACAAGCATATATCATCCAGCTTCAGGGGGAGTGTAGAAAATCAAGCCGTAAATTAAGTTTTTTTTCCTTATTAGAATTTACATTATGTCTCTGTATATTCTGTAATTTTATTGTTTTCCTTATAGGCTTAGATTAATTCCTTATTTGTTGAAAGGTCTTCTTGTATATTTACCCCTAAATGGGTTGTAACGAGGATAAGAAAATATAACCCTTCTCACAAAGCTACAAAAAGTTTTGTTTCTAGTTAAAAAAGATCATATAAATAATGAAATACTCATCAAGCATACAAGTGTACACACACAGATCAGGACAGACCTTTGACACCTCGATATCGTCCTCGACATGCATGTTGCTGAAATCCCTCAATAATGTGGACGAGGCAGGCAAAAGTCTCCTGAAATATGGGGGAAATAAGAGTTGTGTGGAGGAAAAAAGATGCAACTACATCAAGTGAATAGCTCCAACTAAAATTGTTGCTGAATGAAAAGAGTAAAGTGGGTTGACAGATCAGTAGTTAAAAAATATTAGAAACTAGATGCAACCTAGTAACTCTAACCTTTTTGGTTTCTCTAGTTTGCGTGAGACGTCAGCTCTTGGCTCACTGCAATGCGCATCACTGTTGTGTTCTTGACAAGATGCAACATCCTGGGTAGGAGGTAGATGTTGAGAATTAGAAAGTTGTTAAAATGAAGAAAATAAAAATAAAGTAGCAACTGTTGCATCAACGTAAACTATGACATAATTTTTTTTCAAGGAAAACTTGGAATAAATGTTAGAAATTTCAACTTTGGGTTCAACTTTTGATAAACATCGTGCATTTAACTAAGCCACATGAATCAAGTCTAGTAACCATATTTAAATACAAACTAAGCCAATGATTATATACAGGTGAGTTTAGGGTATAGATCCTTCTTAAAATTATGTCAAAAATATCAAACAGAAAGGTACCGCCAAGAGTTCTTTTTCTTCATTCAAATGAGTTGAATCCCTGCACAAAAATGGAGATATCTAAGTTATTAAACTGGTTAAAAGAAGTCAAAAAGTTCAAAGAGAACAAAAATGGAGATATAGCTTCTGTCCAATGTGTTGTCATCGTTCAACTTGGAGAGTAGAAGTTAGCTGTTAACCAGTCTGCAAAAGAAAAGACATCAACTGACCTTTCAGACTTTTCTGAAGTTGATTGGTTTAATGATGTATCAAGTACAGGTTGAGTTTCACATTCATGATCATTGCAGTGAATAGACGGAGCTTCGCGTAAAGGTGATACAGCTGAAGTAGATTCCTAAAACATCCAGCAATTAAAACAGAAGAAAATAAACGCAGAAACCATAGATTTGTTGCCATAAATGGTTCTTAAAGGAAATATTAACAAAACGTCATAAATATTATATAAATAATTCGTTTACCATTTTTTACGAGCCACGAACTTCTCTAAACTTGGTTATCCATACTGTTAATCCAAAATAAATACTAACTATGACCTTTTTGAAATAATAAGATAAAAATGATTTAACCATTTAAAAATGAATAATAGGAGCAGTTGAAATTTTCCAACTTCATTTATCTATAAATTATTCCTTCGAATTGTACTCAAATAAAAAGTGTCTTCCGACATTCATATTCTGCAAGACACACGAGGTAAGTCACTGAAAAGTAAGTAGGACTCATTATTCATAAGTATGAACTAATTTTTTTTATAGGAATCAGTATGTACGGTAAGGATCAAGGTCCCCAAACGAAGAACAAATAGTAGATAGAATGTGACCAAAGTGATATCCATGCGTGTGGCTCCTTAAATTCGGATGAAATACAAACCCACTCAGACATATTGGTGTTATGTATGTTTCTATAAAGAATTCGGTTTCTTTCATTCTTTTTGGCTGATCATATGTTATTTCAATTTTAAATTTTAATCATGGTCATGTTTTTCCATTTAACTTCATCCTCTAGTGTGAAGTTCATCAAGTAGGTGAGAAATCGAGAATACATAACCATCTAACCTGTTGTGCAGTCTAATTCATGGACACAGAACAGCAATTCGAAGTATAGCATATAAAATAGGTTTTAACCTCATTGTGTTCACTGAGGTTGTCCAGCTCTACTGATGAACAACTGTTATGCCTCACCAAGATATGTGACTGCGGGGCGCCGAAGGCTAACTCTGAAAGTACAAGTCTATTGCTTAGAATCAAAAGAGGGGGAGACAATAGAGACAATAACATAACAGTTCCCGAACAAACAAAATCCTAAGATGTAAGTGCTGAGTTGACTCACCGAGCATCAACAGGTGTAATCATTTTACCAAGTAAAATAATGCAAAATATTAATTTAAGAGAATACTCGAGCATTGACAACCAAATCCCCAATATTTGATTATTCATAAGCAAATGAAATTAAAAAAATATATATGATTACTTGATATCCGACCAGATTGATTAAGCAGAACAAGTTACGCATGAGGGTGCAACGGTCAACTACATGTTTTTAGGGATCAGGAAACTCATAAATAAAATGGACCTGACATGGGATTCTTGTTCCAATTACTGACATATAAGCCATCCTAAGTTAATTAGAACAAACATTATTAAACAACAATGAGTTTTTTGACATCAATCACTTTACTAAAAAGACAGAATGTCCTGGACAACTGATACTGTTTAGTGCTAGGGACATTTATACAACCAGTTCTCAGTCTCACACCAGATATTCATTCAGGACAATATGGCACAAATAAGGTGCAGCTTGGGAGTGGTCTCCAAAAGCAAATTTCTGTTTTTGAGAACAAAAAATGAGTTGGACCATTTTTGAGTAACTATTTGCTAAAACTTCTCAAATAAAAACTGTTCTCTCAAAATATTGCAAATGACTTGTTTTTTCAAGAAAATTGAAGTTCCTACAAAAATAAATACTTTCACATTTAAATATCAATTCCAAGCATACAATAAACTTACCCTTTACACGCTACTCAATCATAATTTTTAAAAACAAAAATAGAAAATGGTTTGAAACAATCTCCCAAATTAGCTCCCAAACATGTAAATTTGTTCAGAATGTCACACTTACTCCAAAGAATGCTCTCCAGTATAATTGATACTTGGATTAGAATAGGTTCTAAAAACATCAAAAGATTTTCAACATCCAATTACTTTACACTAACAAAAATAATGCCCAGACTAAAAGTTTTAGTTATCCATATTCTATCAGTATTTGCAGTTCAAGTCACTTAAAGGTGCTTCTGTTAGAGATGTACGTTAGTAGCTTCCACATCAAAAGTAGTTAAGGCAACATAACACGCAAAACTATATTACCTGTAAGATTTGCAGTCAGGCAACCATCATCTGCTTCCACATATGTAAATTTATTCACCGTGTTGCACTCACTCCTAGGACTGGTCTTGTCTATATGGTTGATATGTGCCTCTTTAACTCCATCAGATTCTAAGCAACTCTGGATAACATGAAAAGGAAAATAAATCTTTCCATATAATGCAATTGTGAATATTAAGCATAAAACATTGACCTCATTGGTTTGCAAGTTTCTCACCAGATGGTTTGAGCACAAATCTTTCCATATAGTGCAATATCAACCATTTAATAAACAGACAGTTCATGTACATACACATATTCAATCCAGTGGAATTGTATAATCTATTATCAACAAGTTTAACCCATCGCCCATTGGAACTTAAAGAATATCCTGTGATGACAGTAAACCCAAAGAAATCTTTGAAACCCACAATGTAAAGGTAAAGTCCCCAAACTTCAACCAAATAGTCATGGATTCACTAACCATTAGATTCATATATCGAAGACATTACATTCCCTAAATGTCACAGGGTCTATAACAGTCCTCAACTTCAACTTCAACTTCGCTAAAATTAGAGAGGTAAAATTACTCAATTTGAAAATTTCAAGAACTGATTTACAATGGTAAACAACATAACATTTTTTTATTTTTGTTGCAATAAGTTTGATGAAGTTGAGATCCAATGAGTGACTAAGGTCAAATTTGAAGATTGAAAAAAGAACGACAAAACAAAATAGATCCTAATTGGAGTACGTACATTTATGTCTTCACAGGGAGAGGAACCACATCCTTCTGGAGCTCTATTCTCCTCAAATTCCTTCACTCGGACGGAAGAGTTCGTATTTACCTGAGCATAGAATCAAAGTCAAAATCAATTAGCTTTTCCAAGTATAATTTGAATAGAGCATCTGTCTCACTGCCAGCTGAATTAAATTAACAAGCCAGAAACCTGAGCATTATATACTACATTAATGTCATCATGCCACCATAATTTACTAAAAGGAGCAAGAGGGGAAAAGTTTGCAGGCACACCTCATGAACACTATTGAATCCGTTCTCCTCCAAACCATTTTTTAACTCAGAAGTTTTAATTAGGATGGATGCAGCTTCAGCACAATCTTCCTTGGAGCAATTACTACATCTTGAATTCTGCCATTGCTTTTCCAGCTCAAAATATCTCATCTTTTCCTTCTTAATTTCTTCTCGAAGGTTTTTATTTTCATTCTCTGCACTCTTATTTCAAAAATACATATAATTTTTTTTATTACGTTCAACTAATACTGAATTGATGCTTTCCATATAAACTAAAAGATAAAAAACAGTACAATGGTGAAATTATAGACTCAAAGGAAGTTAAATTTATGTAAATAATTACCTTTAGTTTATCTCTATACTGCTTCAAGACTTGCCATATGGCTTTAGCAAAGTTTTGCATAATCAAATGATTTCTTTCAGTCCCAGACAATTCTGTACGGCTAGACTTCGTTGGTGGACACTCAGTACTACTATCTAGAGGCTCTGATAGAAAATTAAAATTATTAAAAAAAAAAAAAGTTACAAGTATTAAAGACACATAAAAAGCTGAATCAAAACCAGCAGCTTCAAACCAAATTAGATAACTAACGCAAATCAAAGAGAAAAAATGGAAATAGAAGTACCTATAGAGTTTTGATTTAAACAACCTTCATGAGGAAGTTGGCCTTCCTCTTGATGTCCCTTTCCTTCGTTCTGAAACCATACATTATTAATCATTACAATGAATATTGGATAAATAAGATATGAACCAAACATGCTGTTGCAAAATTACAAATCTGCAGTAGATGACAAGAACAAAACAAACTGATCATTAATACATCCCATTTATTTCTAATGTTAGAATTTTCTCATTATTATCCATTATGTCTATAAACTTAAATAAAATATCAGCATAATGAAGTAGGCAATGACATGCCTAGCCAATTTAACAAATAATTGTTGCCTAAAAAATTGTAGAATATTTAAGGATAGAGACACCACACATTTTCAACCGTAGCCACTAAAGTACTAGTAAAGGGAAAAGGCCAACAAAGCAAGCGGAATCAAGAAATTATGACTCATTTAAGGCAAAAATAGCATCCAAAACAGATTAATAACAAACTACCTCACATGCTTCAAGAACACTATATTTTGTTCTTTTCTGCTCCTCAGTTGTAAATAACATCTGCAATTGTCTCTTATTGGTGTTTGAAGGTTCCACAACATTGTTGAACCTGAAGAAACAGATATCAATCCAGGATCACGTGTAAAAAAGTTCTTTAATTTGAATAAGAAGGCAAAAAGTTAAATAACTTGATTTTCATATAAGGTGAAGCTTGTCTGAGAAGGTAGGATGTATCAAGATAGTCTTCTTCCGCTGCTTTCACAGTTAAAATCTACAAAAGGGTAAAAAAGAAAACATATAATATGGGTAAAGAAATAAAGAGGCACACACTTCATTAAGAACACCCTATAGTTTTTGACAAGAGATTAAAAGCATCAATCGTCCCCAACAAAATTAACAGTATCTATTAATCAAAATAAAGATGAAATATGGACCATTTAAGATGCTAAATGAATAGCTGTTCCACAAATGAAAGACTAAAATAAGTACAGCATACCAAGGTCATTCGCTTCTTTCCTTCCAAGTAATCCCGAAGGTACTTGGTCAGCTGTTGGAGATGAAGTAAATTGTTGGTTATGCTTGAGAACATAATTGCAACTTGCAATAAAACATAAAGATAAATAGCAATTTTCATTTTGAAAAACTTCAGCGTGACCAAAATTTCAAAATGAGGAATTCCTCTTGGAACATTACCAAAGAATTGTGGAAATGCTTTTGCAGTGGCTTCTTTGGGTTCCTTTGGTGTTCAAACAATGACTAAAAATGAAACAAGAGACACACTATAAGTAAAAAATGTAAAAGGTAATGAAACAGGGGAACAGACCAAAAAACAAAGAGAAGATGAGAGAATGGAGAGCACCAGTGAGATGTCATTCAATAAAATGAATATCAACTTCTATTGTACGTAAGAAAAACGACTGATGGGACAAACATAGCAAATTTTGGGATTTTGGACACCCGTGGAAAATGGTGGGCTTAAGGCTATTAAGTGGTTTATTACACTTTATCCCTTCACCAATTGGCTTCTTCCTTTTTTATAGAACTATGTATTTTACTTTAATGAATCAAGCTCATAGGTTATAGGTAGATTAAAATATTAAGTTATATTAAAATAGATGTATAGAGTAAAACATGAAAATTATATAAATCAAGCAATTTAGATAAATTCTAATTTGATTAAGATGAAAATTATATAGAAAACTACTTTATGGTAATTTTATTACATTTCATAGACAAATCCTAGAAAATAAATAAAATTGTCTAATGTTCTCAACCATTCTCGTATGATTCTCACAAACAACTCCTACAAATAAACACGGTTATTCCTAAATCGCAAGCATCCAAAAATACAGGCGCTATTTCCACATATCCTTTCTCATACATCTTAATAAACTCAAAATGGACTCCTATAAGCACATGTAGTGAACTTTTTTCTCTCCTTTGAACATCCATGAGTGTTCGAGCCAATTCATTTGCACTTTAACTAATCTCACCTGTTTGACCTTATAAGTTATAACATTCTATTGTCAAAATACTCGATTTATTATCTCATTTCTGAATAGGTGACCAACATGGAGTTTGAACTCATTTCCCAAAAGTCCATTTGCTCTTGTCATATGCTTCAATTTCATTCTGTCACATGCCCCGATGCCAAGGCCAACCCAGGATTATTATCCCATTTGAACTCATTGAATATGAAAAATACAAAATACTTATCAATACGTGGGGAAGAAAATGATGAAAGGATTCACACAAATAGAGGACATACTCTTAGACACAAGCCAAAAACCATTGATGTATTATTGATGAAGTTAGCTTCAAGTAATCTTGTCCCCTGCAAAAAAGGGTGGTGGGAGGGAAGGTTAGTCATTGAGGTTCCATCATCTTCTTCTTCCACTTCTCAACTTTCTAATATACAGACAACATAACTAGAATAACATGAATATTTCATTCTAGTAAGAATATTCTCGTTCAATTCATTTTGAAATAACAGATTATCATTATTTAAATCAAGAATTGTCCTATATTATGGTTAGACTCATTGTCTATTGTGCCTTAACTACTAAATTTTACGATTACAACATTAAATGAAAGAATGACAATCATTATTAAATTTAAGACCAGAGGAAAGGCAAAACCCTAAGAAGTACAGATATGGTCACGAGACATGGATAGAACACGACACGGACACAGTGACACGTTATTTTCTAAAAACTAGGACACATATACTACAATGACACATTTATTAAAATATACAATTTTTTTAGGAAGGACATTCAAAGTCAATAAGCTTATGCATTTTAAGTTTAAAAATATGAGTTTGATGTATTTTACTCGTAAAATTTATTATTTTGTCCTATGTTACTATTTATGTCTATTTCTTATGTTAACAAGTGTTCGGTGTGTGCCTAACAACTATCAAATTCATATTCAATTTGTACAACTAGTGTGGCACACATCTATTAAGCTAACAAGTGTCTAATAAGTGTCCGACACAAACTTATTACCAAAAATGAAGTGTATGTGCTTCTTAGGCAAAACCTAAATACTGATTACCAGAAGAAAATAGAACCTGATTCGCTGTTCTTTTCTCTCTTTCAGCTCCAGCGAGATCAGCAATGGTTAGTATGGCACAGTTCGATGCATTCTTGACGTCGTCTTGGTTAGCAACTCTGCGGATGTTAATGATGCACTGTGACCGGCTGCAAGGATAAGCATTAAACAACAAAATCATAAGAATCTATCTTCTAGGTAAGTAGAAGTGTAAATATATAGCTCCATCCAATTTTCTTTACAACAAAATGCAGTGGTGATAGAGTCAGAAATTTGCATGAAACAATTAACATTTATCATGAGGAAGTGGAGGTGTGCAACACATTTATCAGTCTCAATCACAGCGTGTTTGCATGTGTGCTGACATCTCCTGGCTCAAGTCGTTTCAGTTAGAGCTTGTTTGAGAACTCTTTTGGAAACATTTTTCTGTTTTTTTTTTTTAACAAAATTTCCCTGAAAACATGTTTAGATGTATTTTTTTCTAGAAGTTGTTTTTTCTCGTTTTCTTTTATTGTGCTTTTATGGACGATTTGATTTTTAGGACAAATAAAATTCTTTGTTTCAAAACGATAGATTTGTGAATAATAGCTTCAATTTGTACGATAAGACTACCATTTACAAGCCCTCTACTCAATCAATTTTCAAAAATACTTTGAAAACAAAAATGGGAATCGAATTCAAAAATAATCTTGTCAAACAAGCTCTAAAAATTCATCTGCAATCCATGAAAACCAGGTGATCTGATATAAGAAACACAAGCAGGAATTTTGCAGTCATATATTCCCTATTCTAAAACTAGCTAAACGCTGCTATAATCGCCTCAAAGAATGGACTCCCTCCTTAGTTCATGTCCTTCGGCCCCCACATAACAAAATCATGCCAAGTCCTGAATTTCTCCCACATCCTGCCTTTTATCATGTGAATGAAGACATCTCATATTTGCAACCATTAAAGCACAACGGGAACTGCTGAGTACTACCACCATAAAATACAAGGAAATTGTTCCATTTTCCAACGAGACCATTATTGACTCAATTACAAACCATATAATAAGATATCGTCCATCAGCCAAACAGAATACTTTCTTCAAGAAAAAGATCAAAAGAGAATCACAGCACCTTGATGTACTATTTGCATTTGTCATTGCAGTGGCCCGTCTAGTCATTGCACAAGCCACTAGTGATTCAGCTTCTCCGGCATTAGAAATTAAAACCTTCATAAAAATACGAGGGTCCATCAACTTTCCTTGAAGCACAATCACAATTTACCTTCTCAATAAATATACAGACGCATAATGTACGCACAACCTACAAAAAGTAACAGAGTTGCATAAAACAGATGTTGCTCCGTTACCTCTTTCAGGCCCTTTATAGTAAACTGCTGCATAGTTAATTCGCCCCCATCTGCTGAAAGATCATACATCTTTTCCCCTTTACCTTTTTCTGAGTATATTTCAAAGATCGATAAATAATATGACCTGCAAAAAATCGCACCACTAGCGTTCAGTATTCAAACATCCTCTGTGAATGAACTATATCCCTTGACTCACAGTTTCTTACAACACAATTCTCTTCTGCCCCGGAAGTTCAAAGACAGGCAAGGGGAAGACCCAGGGCATAATCTTGAAAGAGGTATTTAGTACACACAGGATAGTCCATCAAGACTGAAAGTGCATTACAATAGCAAAATACCTGGAGTTGTGAGAATCATTCGACTCTGTCTTTCTGAAAATATGTTGAAGAGCCAATGGAACCATACCAGGATCTCTTGGACTTCCAAAAATGGTGTGCGTCTTACCCGAGCCGCTAGGACCCAGTGCAGTCAGCATTCCACTTTTACCCCTCAAAAAATCCTCCAGTAAAGGACTAACCATTCTCCCATACACTTCACCCTGCCAACAATGGTGGAATCAGTTCGCGATCAAATAACCAAGAATCACCCAGAAAAAGAACGAAAAAAAAAAACCCAATTCATAATTCACCTGAGATGATTCCGTAGAAAATACATGGGAAAATCCTTCGTAAACCTCAGACTTACTCCGCCTGGTCTCTTGCAACGCAATAGGCGGACAGACTGTTACTGAGTGATCATCATTAACCGTTATACAAGCCTCGCTGCTCTTCTTCTTCACAGTATTCTCCTTCGCCGCTTTCTTCTTCTGGGGGTTCTGCGGCCATACATGTCCGGACCTCGAATTATGATCGCCAGCATTTCCGGATTTCTTCAAATTCTTCGGCTGCAAAGGTCGAACTCTAAGGTAAACCTTTAGGTTTTCGGAGAGAGGAGATTGAAGGGACGATGAGTAATTGTCTTTAGGGTTTTGAGGAAGTTCCATGGCAAGAATTTCTTGAATTGGAAATGAAGAAATGGCAGAGGAAGAAGGATTGGAGTCGGGAGCTGCTTTCACGGTAGGCGTAGCTCTTGCTCGCCGGTGAGGGTTTCTCCGAACCGTCACCGTGTTCGGACACTGCACTGGACTGCTGTTCTCCTTCTCCATCTTCCAGTCGCGACCGATCACCCTCGTACTCGAACTTTGGCGGGAATATATTTGCTTTTAAAAGGGTTTATATACTACAGTTTTTATTTTATTTTTAATAAATAAATATCTATTGTCACCGTCCATTATCTAATCAGGGAAATTTCACTCCCTACTATATAAATACTTTTAGAAAATGTCATAATGTTATTTTCTGAACAAAGTCATAAGTTTATTTTCTAAAATGTCATAATTTTTTTATTTAAAAAAAATAGTTTAGTTTTCTGATCTATTTAGATTATATTTGAGTTTGACTTGGTTCTAATTACTACTTTTGTTTATAAAATTGTCAATTTTGATATATGTTCAGAAATATATTAATATCGAATGAAATATAGAGTAACTGTATTTTATTACCTTTTTTAGTTCAAGGATGTGTACTATAATGGAGATTCCAACCTCAAATTTGTTCAAATGTATATGTTTTAACTAAATAAAGTAGACTTAATTTATAATATAAACTACTCTTGCAATAAAATTATATATATATATATATTATTGTATTACATTTGAAGTTTCATTTTCAAATAAAACTAACTAAAGATCAAATAACCAAATCTATATTTGATATATCGAGAGTAAAAAACAAAATTACTCCGTATAATGTCATTCTTAAAAATTGATATATGTTATTATTATTAATTTTAGTTAAAAATGTGGGAGTGGGAATTTAATTCACAACTATTTAATCGTTCAGATGTGTTTTAAACCATTTAGTTATATTCTGGTTTGCAACTGTTAGAGATTTTTTTTCCTATAATTGATGTATATTATCGAAACAAAAATAATAACGATGAATAATGTTGGAATAATCAATTACACTTATTTTTCGAATGTGCAGGAGATTTGAACCTAATATTTAAGTTTAAATTCAACCTATTTATCAATTTCAAATCCCACCATTTAACTCCTAAAATGATTTTTATTATTTTAAATATTAATTTTTTTAGAATATTGGTCCAAAAGACACTTTGCGATGAGTATTTGTAAGTTTTTAACATAACATGACATGGCCTTTTTTTAGTCTATCAGGTGGACATCTAACCATTATATTTAAGATAATTTTTTGGAAAAGCAAAATACAGACCTACCACGTAGAGTAATATGAAATTCTGTTGCAAGTGACTTTTCTTTCATTATTTAAAAAATACGCAATGGTCGAACTATTGAATTTGACTAGAGTGCACCTAAATATCTTGAAACCCCATTAGTAGTTTGTATATAGCTGAGCTGAAGTATCTCATGTAAGTATATAACTGTCTAACTAATTATAGAAACAACCTAATCGACTCGAGCCATGGGACCTACAAGATCTCTCTTGTAAATAAATATTCATTCTCTTGTACAAGTATGCAATTATGATTCCTCGTCTTAAGAGTCATAGGACGGATCCAATAACAATTAACGTGTTGGAGGTATTTGTTCTCTCGCATAGCCCAACCTATTCCACCTCATGCTTCTAACTTTCAAGACAATTGGATATAAATGTAATAATAATAATAGATGTCTTATCTACCCAGCTATGTTCTAATGGGTCAACATAACATAATATGACTATTACCTTATATATAACATATTATTTATTTTTGTTATTTTGTATCCTATAAAATATATTGAAGTGGCTGTGAAAATTTAATTTTATATTTTTATAATTACTGACATAGATATAAAGGTCTATTTGATACAACTCCTCCATGGAAATGGTTCACAGCCCAACCTCCTAGACACACACCTTGTATACCTTAATGGTCAAAATACATTAAGAAGGAAAATAAACTCCTAACGAAAAATCACTTGCCTCGTCGAGGAAGCAATTCTCACAGGCGAAGAAGCGGATCAAATTTTGATGAACAGTTAAAAAAGATGATAGAATATGTGTTTTAAGTTTTTACTCCTCTCTGAATGAAAACTCTAGTTCATAATGAACTTGGCTTAACGATTAACATAAAATCTTATTTTCTAAAAAAAAAAAAAACTCCTAATCCAATCCATTAAATCGCTCCACGAGTTTAGAGAACAATACCAATAATTTTTATACAGGATGCGTCAAACTAGGTATTACGAGACTCTCCATGTTCAAAGGAAATAATAAGGCTCTTCACTCTCTTTGCATTATCAAAATCTTTAAACTCATATACAGCCTAATAATAAAATCCTAAAAGCTAAACATCCTTTACAAGACCAGAAAAAACACAGCTAAAAGTCAGCATAAGACTAGGAATGATTCAAAGAAGAATTAAAATGGGGTCTTGATGCCTTGGCCTCTTATCACCATTAAACATGTTTAGGGAAGAAAAAACAAAGTTCAACAAACAACTTTTACTAATTTACTTAAAATCAATTAGAAAACTTTTATGTTAAACACAAAATTGAAAACAAAATCCCTATACAATTTTTTCCATTTTACCATAAAATGAGGGATTTGAACTCTAATCTTGGAAAGACAAGTGATATATTGTTTGGTTGAATTATGTTTTCGATATTAATTTTTGTAATTATTCATTTTTTAGTACAACAAATGAGATGAGAGAATTCAAATTCATACCCTCTTCGACTAGAGACATGTGTTAATTACTACTAATGTTGGACACTAATTTTGTATCCCTACATTAATAAAAGTAACTAAATATTTCAACAAAAATGAACGGCTCAAAATTGTGTCTAAGTGTTAGCCAATATTTTTGTTATATTATTTCATTACAAAATAATAAAGAACCCTAGGCGACTCCAAAATTGCGTATCCACCTCTACTTGTTGAGCTTTGTATGATTTTAAATGGACTCCGTCTAGCTTGATATATATGAAGTCTAACAGAGATTAAATTGCAACTCTTGAAGATGAATTGAACTGGTTGATTGATATTGAGAGTCTAGCTGTAGCATTCTCTTCTACTTCTTTCAACCATCTTCACGAGGATTGCAATAAGCCAGTCGATGCTTTGGCAAAATTTGGTCTCTTGCACTCGACCATGAATTTTTTGTTTTTTTTTTTAATTTTATTTTTTCAACTTGACATTTGAATGTTGTAAAGGGGGATTTCCGTTTGTAGCCCATACGACATTATCTTCTATTAATTAAAGTAATTCTCTTATAAGGGAAAAAAACAGCCTATCCCGAAATGAAAATTCTGAAATCTACCACTCCAACTAATCCACATGTTGTCATATTTAATTTAATGTAGAAAAAAGTTCAACAGGAGAAAACTAGCCTTTGGTATTTTAATATGTGCCTTATCCATATATCATCTTTAATTTAATATTTATTGTTATAAATGTCTCCTTAAAATTTATCATTTTAACTTATGACTCAATTAAAGATATTTTGTTCGACTGCAAAATTTTGTAACCCTACCATGATTAAGTCAATAATGTTAAGAACACCTATGGTATCAAAGTAATATAAATAGATGAATAATTAAAAAACCTTTGATTTTTTAGGTTCATTAATAGGTAGATTGTCTTCTAACAAATTTTTTTTAATGAAATTGTTATTTCATGTATTATTCTTTATATTTTTGGTAGTTTTTTTAAAATTATTTTCGTTGCTCTCGAAAAAAGAGAAACTCCCACTAAGTATGATGAATATGTTTAATAAAAATTAAAATCTCTAATCTAATGTCAACTCTGAGTATAGGGATTAAAGCATCTTTGTTTCGAATCTCTCACTCATATTGTACTAAAATTTATTTAATTTAACTTTAACAATTCCCTAATTTATTTCTTAACACTAAAATTTATTTAGTTTAACTTTAACGATTCCTTAATTTATTTCTTAACTTTTTAAGATTTATTTAAAAGAAAATAAATACTTTCTTTTTGGAAGGTAAAAGAAAAAAAAAACCTTTTTAATTGTTGCTTGACCTTGCAATCTCTATCAATCAATCAATTAAAAAAAATGTTGAATTCCAAAGGTATCCCTCGGGACACGTTGTGTTTCCACGTCGAAAACATAAAATCAACCCAATAACTTTCGGCCACGTAGAAACAAAGCAATCAGATCCGTCAGATTCTCCACATCAGCTATTACGGGCCGTTAAGATCGTCAAGTAGAATTCGATTTTGAAGGTCTTCCGTGGGGGCCAGTAATGGAAATTTGAAGTGGCTTTATCCACGTCAAACGAACAAATATCATCCAATAAAATTTTGCCACGTTATTGATCAGAATGCCTCGCCGTAGGATCATCCACGCTGGCAACATAGATCAATCAAGAGGGACAATATAAATACGGATAATCTCTGGAGAAACCAGATCAGTGATCGAAGCTACTGGAAGTTTTTTCAGAAACCATGAGGAAGTGGACGATCGCTTCTGCCCTGCTCCTTCTTTGCCTTCTTTCTCTCGTTCCAGATCAAGGTGTGATTTCGCTTCTTGTTTCAGCCATTTTTTATTTCTTTGTAATGGTAAAGATTTGTAGTGATGTTGTTTCAATGTTTTCTTTCTCCTTGTGTTTTGGTGTTTAGGTCCTAGATTTCATGCCAAGGCCGACGGTGCCGCGGACGAAGTTGTAGATCCACCAAAGGTCGAGGATAAGATCGGCGCCGTTCCACATGGCCTCTCCACTGATTCTGATGTTGCCAAGAGGTTCGTGAATGTCTAATCTCGTTGTTCCACACTTTAACCTATAGATTCGTCCACTTCAGGAAATTTTTTTAATGTATCTTCTCGGAAATTGTTGTTTCAGGGAGTCGGAGTCAATCTCGAAGAGATCTCTTCGCAGCAGCGGGGAGAAATTTGAGTTCCAAGCTGAGGTGTCTCGTCTCATGGACATTATTATCAATTCCTTATATAGTAACAAAGACATATTCCTCAGAGAGTTGATCTCCAACGCCTCTGATGTAAGTTCTCCCTGCTTCGTCTTACTTCATTAGATCTAGTAATTTTGTAGTTAAGATATTTATATTGGATGATGGTATATTTGCATTTCAGGCGTTGGATAAGATTAGGTTCCTTTCCCTGACTGATAAAGAGATCTTGGGTGAGGGTGACAACTCGAAGCTGGAGATACAAGTGAGTCTCATAGCGCATCATGCTAGATTAGGACTAGGACATATTGTTTTCTTTTACCTTGACAAAATTTATTGTTCTAGATGGTGATCCCTTGAATACTTATATATTGTCCTGAACTCATATAATACAGATTAAGTTGGACAAAGAAAACAAAATCCTTTCTATTCGCGACAGAGGTATTGGTATGACGAAAGAGGATTTGATTAAGAATTTGGGAACCATAGCAAAATCTGGAACTTCAGGTACTTTTATTATCGGAGTTCATTGTATTTATTTATTTATTTTTTAACCAAGGTAGGTGTAATGTGAAACGTATTAAATTTGTTGTTTCCCCTGCGCAGCATTTGTGGAAAAAATGCAGACAAGCGGAGATCTCAATCTTATTGGACAATTTGGAGTAGGTTTCTACTCCGTGTACCTTGTGGCTGATTATGTTGAAGTGATTAGCAAACACAATGACGACAAACAGTGAGCAACCGTCAACCTCATTCTCATTTCAGTGTTTGGCTTGGCATGTTATTTATGTTAAACTTTTCCTTGTTTACAGACATGTGTGGGAATCGAAGGCTGATGGAGCATTCGCCATCTCTGAAGACACTTGGAATGAACCTTTAGGCCGTGGAACTGAAATTAGACTGCACCTTAGGGATGAAGCTCAAGAATACTTGGAGGAGGGCAAACTGAAAGTAAGTATGATTGACATTTCTCATTACCTGCTTAGATGTTCGTTTAACGATTTGACCCTCATATAGAACCCAAAGGATGGCCTTCTAGATTTTTTCGCCCACTGGAACAATAAATTATGTCTTTTTTGCTTGAGAGCCTATGGAGAATAACTGGTTCATTTCTTATCAAGAGAATAGCTTGTTCATAGTACCTCTTGATATCCACCATCTATAATGGTCAAATTTATATTGTTATCTGTCTACGTATAAGTGGTTTGAACTTGTACTTTCCCGTCCGCTTGGAGTAGCGCTGTGTATATTTTGGTTTCTGCTTCTGCTTTGAAGACACCTTGCAGCTGTTGATTGATTTCTCTCTCTTGGAACCTATCATTACTTCTTTCCCTCTGTTTCAAGCAGTTTAGTTGAGCCTAATTTCAAAATAATTTATTGTTACTTTTCCTTCATTATCTTCTGCAACCAGCAATTTCTTCTCGCTCTGTATTTCAAATTTTCAAATAAGTTATAGGGTGCCATATGACAGCTACCCTCTTGTACACTGTTGGATATTAGTAAACTTGATCGATTATTAGTTTATTGGTTAAATTAATTTATCTGAAACGTATATTCTTATTTTGTATATTATTCTTCCTTGCTGACTATTTGAACTAAAATGGGTTGTGGTAATTTTTTCTATTAGGATTTGGTGAAGAGATATTCAGAATTTATCAACTTCCCCATTTTTATCTGGGCAAGCAAAGAGGTTGACGTGGAGGTTCCTGCAGATGAGGATGAATCCAATGATGAAGAAGAATCACGTATGTGTTATCTTGAATGTTGAATATGCATATTCTCATACCTTTGCGGTGGAAAAAACTTTCTATTGGTCATCATGGTTTAAGTTGTTCTGATTACATTTTCCTTGATTTCAAAAACAGCTGAAAGCAGCTCATCGGAAGAAGGGGAAGATGATGCAGAAAAGAGTGAGGATGAAGATACCGAGAAGCCAAAGACAAAGACAATCAAAGAAACAACTTATGAATGGGAGCTTTTGAATGATGTGAAAGCTATATGGCTGCGGAGTCCTAAGGAGGTGACAGAAGAAGAGTATACTAAATTCTATCAT
>NW_019104518.1:222596-243072 GCF_001995035.1 Momordica charantia | reverse complement strand
TGGGTTATAATTTTGTACAAGTTGGACATCATCAAGCCAGCATAGAGCTGCTAACTCTTCTTGTTCATCATCAGGATCAGGCTGCTTTTTATTTGGCGTCGGAGTCCAATAAGCTTTTGGCGTCTGCTTTTTAATTAGAGATTTTACTGTAGACGTTTTGTCTTTTCATAGGAATTTTCTGTTAGTTATACTGTGGTTCTTCTTCTCCTGTTGCTGTTCTACATTTCTATTCTGAGACGCTCTGTTGTTCGTCTACCACTATGAGGCGTTTGATGTTGTGGGAAGCTCAAGGAGAGAGAATAAAAGGAATTTTTGAAATCGTGTTTTTGAGCTTCAAAGTTTTATGGGATTAGGATTTCACCCCCTTGTGACCTATAATTATGATTAATAACTTCATAAATGAAAGGGTAACTCGATATCAAAATATATGCAAGGGATGTGATTAAACTAACGTGTTCAGGTTGAAAATTCAAAGTACTTATTTATAGCTATAATCTTAAATCAACATTAATGTTGAGTAATAAATCTGTCATGTCAATTTGTTAAGACTTTGTTATACAATTTGGCAAGTGTCTCGTCGGATATGATTTTTCTTACCCATTTGCTTTTCCTATTTATGACAATTTAGAACATATGAGGATTCAAAAAAGTGGGACGCTGGCAAAAAAAAAAATCCCAGGACCATATGCTACATAGAAATTATAGCGTAGCACCAATTCCTTTTCACAACTCCTAATTTATTCTATCAAAATAAAGGGAGTTGGCTTCAAAACTGAATCATTTGTTTATATCTGAGAATAACTTCAAATTAATTAATCTTTAAATAGATGAGGATTTATTCAATCACATGATTTGGAGGATTCTTAGAAACATATATAGCTCTAGGTGGTAAATAGCTGACGTTGAGGGGCTAAACTTTTCTATCGATCTAAATTTTTGGAAAAGATAACATATTTCTAGAGTAACTTTTATCCCTTTTTCGTCTGATTATGAGCGGGCAGAGGGAGTATGGGAGTCTTTCTCATACTCCTAGATCTTCACAGCACCTCCTCAACTATTATAATGCGAGGTTCTACTTAACTAAGCCTCATGATTGTACAAAGGAGGAAGCCAATCCGACCAATTTGAATGATTTTTTCTTATTAGTATACCCTTTGAATGAGCGTTGGCGTGTCCTAGAGCGCTTCTCAAGGGCTCCCGCGCATATCTTAAAGTGATAATCACTGCACCTCACATAAAAAAATTTTAAGTCTAGAATGCTGGTCACATGCACTAAGTAAAAAATTTAYTGAATGAACAAAATTTTAAGGAACCGAGTAGGAATGGCTATGGATGTAATGAGCCCAAATACAAAATCCAATCATGATGTTGCCATTATCCAGTCCATTATGAGTCCAAAAATATCAAAACTTCAAATGCAAGTCTTAACTGCCATGATTTGTTAATGTGGTCCAAAATGATTTAATTGTTATCTCATAGTTTCTTACTTTCAAAGAAAAAAATATGTATATACTAACAACTGTCTACATAAATATCTACTCATTTGATAAATAGAAAAAGGCTAAATAAATCAAAGGTCTCTTTTCATTCTTGATCTTCTCAAAATCTCAAAATTACCCTTAATATATTAAAAAGTAGTATAATTCTTAAATTTGAGAATAGATTTCTATTCGGTTCTATGATTAAAAAATGACGGTTTGATCTTCGACTTTTAAAAGATCRTTGTTAATAGTTTCTTACTTTTAAAAGATTTGGTTCTAAAATTAAAARATGACAGTTTGRTCACGACAAAGTGACAAATCATTTCTTGTGTTGATCTTAGAGGAAAAAAAGCTCACGTGGTACTAGACTATTTTTTCTATTAATATATTTAGACAAGTGGTGGAAGAAATTGATTTTGTTGGACGGATTGCATTTTGTTGATGCACGATTTGAATGTCATACATCAAATAGCATAGTAGCATASCATCCGGCTTACCTATCCACTAAATATTAATAAACAATATTTAATGATACATTAATTTTTTGTGAACAAATTTGAAACAATCTTATTACAAAAGGTTCCTATTGAAAATCTCAATGCATAAAATTTAGAATTTAAGTTCAGGGGATCAAATCAAGGATTTCCTAAAAGACTATGAAGCATTAGATATATTTGACCAATAAAGAATTATGTCAAATTTTTGTCAAATAAATACAAAAATTAAGATAATAACTAAATTAATTTTTTTTATGCAAAAGTCCAAAATAAGGTACAAGACAAACATTCAGAATAAAATTTAAACCAAACTTTAAAAAGTATAAATGTAAACTTTAATTACATTGCTTACCTTAAAATCAAAAGTCTCATTTCTCCAAATACTCTCAACAATTCAAATCTCTCTCCAGTTTTCAACTACAAAACTTCAAAATTAAGTAAAAGGAATGATCAACCAAAAAACTTTTTTGAATCTTTAAACC
The DNA here is from genome assembly GCF_001995035.1 of Momordica charantia. The sequence goes on along the minus strand of NW_019104518.1, from coordinate 240,612 downwards.
AAAACCCAAAGCCCATTTATAAAAGCAAACAAGAGAACTCTGCATAATTATTCAATCTTTGTTTGGATCAAATACAAAATAAACCATAACATATCAACATTTCAATAAACAAGAATATCACTAGTTAATTTACCCTACAAGGGGAAGAAAAAGAAAAGAAAAGAAAAGAAAAAGGGGTAAATTGAATCGCCTAGGACGAAGTTCTCCATTGAAGCTCGATTTGAATCCGACCGTTCTTCGAGTCAATGAGATGATACTTCCCATTGATCCTCTTGTTTGAGACAACATCAGCTAGGTTTATGTCCACATAACCTAAAGACTCCTGATCATATAACAAAGTTTGAAATTTCAGAATATATAATAAGCTTCATTTCCTTGATTTGAAGAAACAGAGTGTGTGCATACATAGCATATATTATATACCTTGGGGTGAAGCAGGCCTATCCTCGACGAGGTGCTGTGTACTTCCACGTGAAGCCGATCGTTGACAGGCGGCTCCTCCAGCATAAACTGAAACTCCTCATCCCATCTCGGGTCTCGGTTTTTCTTAACATGCTACATTTGTGCCAAATGGAAAGAAGAATTAATAATAGACACGAGAACTCATTTCCACACGTTATACAAGTTTATCATCAAAAGCAGAGTTCTATATAACTAGGTTGGCTTTGATTGATCATATCGATATCGACTTCGCCACTGTGAGGTGAGGAGGTTGAAGGCACCGGTTACCTTAGTTTTTTTCTCCTCTCCTCGAAAAAGCAACCGGACATAGGGGTTAGTGTGATGCTTCCCTTCCACATCTTCAGCCTGATGGATAATGACAACGAGCAAGCCTCCGCCAGCGGGTGTTCCATCAGGAGCCTTTTGTATTGTGTCATCATCATCGACATCTTTCGGTGCTTCATCGTCCTTAAATGGTTTGTACAACAACTCCAGAACAAGCTGCCCTCTCGACTTCTCGTTTTGTGTATCATTAGGATCCATATTTTTCAATACGTCAAGAGTAATCTCCTTGGACTCCTCAGGTGTTAGTTCTTTCAATGGAACAACGTTCATTCCCATCTTTTCGTGCTTGCCAACCTAAGAAGATCCAAGAATACACATCGACAAAATGAGACAATCGCATAGAGATCATCTTACAAACAAGATAACGATCATAAACAAGAACGAAAAGTACCTGCTCCCAATCGTAGAGGATAAGTTCCAAGGCTTGAGACTCGGGATCTTTCACGACAAAAGTAAACTCCTCGTTCCATATTGGGTTCAAATTAGTGTGTTTAACAGTTGTTTTCTTGGAAGGCAGCTTGTCTTCAGTGAGCTTCAGTTTTAAATATGGATCTGATGCCCCAAATAGATCTTTCTTTTTAAGCTTCATTGCTCTCAAAACCTTCACATGAAGGATGCCAACAGGTTTCTTCATGGCTCTGACAAAGATTAAACAAATCAAGAGACGGAATGCTTTGCGGTAATCTTTTAATACTAAACGACACAAACCAAACTTACTTTGCAGGATCCATTATCGGTACTTCGAGGGTCCTAGGCCATAGGTACATATTGGCAACTTGGTCTTTTATAAGCTCCTGTCATTTTTCGAAAGAGAAGAAGATTTGTTAGTTACCTACCAATCAGATTAGTTTTTTGGTGTGGTAAACAGAGCAGCACAGAGATAAATGCCTACCTGAACGAATCTATACAACCCGGGGATGGACATTGCATCTGCACCGAGCAATTTCAGTCCAAAATCGACATGAGGCTGCATAGATAAATAACAATTTAAAGGGCAAGAATGTGAAAAATAAATTATCTTACTAATGACAAAACTTTTTATCGTCGTGTATAATTTGCTAAAAGAACATAAAAATTAATGGTAACCACACCTTCTCCATGAGAGAGACGAAAATTTTGGCAAAACAAGGAAATGTCGGGACCAAAGGCTTCAGGGTTATACGCGGAATAGCAAACACTTGCAAATCGACCACCTGAAAGTCAAAAGCAAATCAGATAGTTCTGGTGCTCCAATTCAAACAACTAAATGCCAGTAACACGACATCAAGTATAGTTGTAAATGGGGTTCAGTAGTTCATGAGGTAGAGTCGCTAAAACAGAGTGATAATTAATGCACATTCACCATATACATTCATTCATATAGTTGCTTTTTATGCTTATTTGTAAGCAAAACCTGAACTGTCGCTTTCAATCCGAATGCTTTCACTGAAACGGTCACGTTCGGATTCCCCGCCCACTTCATACATGGTTCCATGATCAGCTCTTTGTCATCAGTCATATAAACTTTCATTCCTGGTATGTAGTTAATCAAATATGAGAAAATAGAAATCCATCAATTCGTACCCATGAAATAGCATAATATAGTTACAAATACAGGAGTACTGGTAAGAAGGGGGGGAGGGGATTTTACCTTGAAAAGTGGGTGGTAAGGAGCCCAATGTAAGTGTGTCGAATTCAACGGCATCAATTTTGTATTTTGGAATTTGTTCTGCAATAATAGGCTTTGCTATATTATTCACCGTCTTGCAAATGGCCTAGAAAGGGTAGCAAGAAAAAGAAAAGTTATCAAAGAATGCTCGTCCGAACGGCTCTGGTAAATAGTACCGATTGACAATTCCAGTACACAAACCTTGTCCAAGTATGGCCACATATTTTCAAGAAATTTGTTGAGCCAATCAACCTACAGTAACGAGAAAAAGGTACAAGGGAAGCTGTTACTAAGCGTAAACAAAGAGTTCACATGCATTCATATTCTAACAAGAAGAAATCAAATGGTGACTGACATACACGGTCGTAATCAGGATTTTTCACCCAGAGAGGTATTTCTGGCATCATCCGTGACAATGATCGAGAATCTTGCTCAACCAAAGGGCGAACAACAGGGTCCTGAAACAATAACAAAAAGAATAAAGGCAACATAAAATCAAAAATTTTAGAGAATAATGTGTAATTTTGTATAGATGACAAAATCAAGGAGTCAATACATTCCAGTCTATTTCACCATCTAAATTGAGAACAATTTGTGAAGTTTAACAGTCACTTTAAGAAGTGTCTAAGCATAACTTGAGTTCAGTCTATAGTTGACATATCAACATGTGCCAATCACCCGAATTGTCAATACTCTCGTCATACAACAAAAGTTATTCAAGATCACCCAACAATTAGTCTACCAACTGCATTCATAACTAAAGTCATATCCTGATTCAGATCAGATAATCTATTACATCCACCATCTCTCAAGTTTCCTAAAAAAAAAAAAGAAGAAAAAAAGAAACTCGAATTGTTAGCAATCTTCGGAGTCAAGGACCTATATGTCTTCCTCAGTCATGATCCCCCTTCTTATTCTTTTTTCTTGCCTGATTGTCACCGACAGTCTTCTAACTTAAAGCAGTCCAAGGGAAGGGAAAAGAAGGGGTGACATCTAAACGAAATCCTAGGAGACATCCTAAAAATCAGCGAAAATAGAGGACACAAGTACTAGGGTCTGTCCTGTCTTCTTCAGTACAATCAAGTAAAATCCCTCAACTTATCAAATTGACAACAGAAAAATCTCCAACGAATCGGGAAATATCCCCAACGTTCCCGGAAAACACTCTCAATCCAATGCAATTAGAACAAGATTTCTACACAGAGCACAGACTGACAGTAAAGATCCATAGAAGAAACGGACGATTTCCCACAAACAGAAAGAACAAGAACTGGAAAATAGAAACCAACCTTGACATCTGCTGGCTGGAAATAGATGAACATATAATATCCAATCACAAGCCCAATAGATGTTCCCAAGCCAAAGCCGCAAAAACCCAGTATACTACTCAGTAACCCCATCTAAAATCTCCTCTCGAACTCACCCAAATCCCCCAGAACCAAACGAAATCAAAGAAAGAAAGAAAGAAGAAGAAACGACCCCTTTATGGACAAACCCTCTTCTCCATTACACCCCCAGAGAAAATAGGGATCAAAAACAGCCCCACCAGAGAGAGGGAGAGCCGATTCCTTATTCCGGAAGAATAATTCGCGATCTGTCCAAGTTAAGAACAAAAGGGGAAACGGGAATGGAATGAAAAAGAGAGAAGAAATCAAGTATGAGAATGGAAGGATAAGATTTGAGGAGGGAAATGAAGAATCAGGAGAGTAGTAATAAAGGAGGCATTAATTCGAGTGAGGTATTACAATGAGTGCCATTTTTGAACCACAACCACCACCATTGGGGCATTGGATCGAAGAAAACGGCTTCGAGACACGGAGGAAGCGCGTGGGAGTGTCGGTAATCGTCTCTTTCTTTGAGGGTCAAAGTGTAAGAAGAGAAGAAAGAAGAAAAATATCGGCTTTTTGGTTTTTGTTTTGTAACGGCTGAATAAAGGACCGAATCCCGTTTCTTTCTGTTACTGCTGCCTCTGGTTCCTTCAGTGTTAATAATATTAATGCTCTTTTTTTTTAGTGGAAAGAAAGTAAATGTTCCAATTTGGTAACTTCCATTTGACTCCCAAAAAATGGGAAAAATTAGGAGGTTGAATCCGCTCACCTCATTTTAAACTAATAGAAAAAATATTTTTTGAGTTCTTAAAAGAAAGAAGAATATAACGTTCTATAGTAGGTAAGATTTGAACTTATTTTTTAACTTTAATTTGAAGCTTTGGTAAGAAAAGTTACTGCCAACGTGAACGTAGCTCAACAATAATTGACATTTGTCTCTAATCAAGAATTCATAAGTTTGATTCTCTATGCTATTATATTTTGTATTAAAAAAAAGAAACTAATACTTTAATCATCCTTTCTCAAATGAGAAGTTATAAACTTGTTTTTACAATTTTTTTCTTGTGGGCTACATTTCAAAAAAAAAAAAGAGAAAAGAAAAAGAAATGAATATTGGAATATCTTATCGACAAGGGAGGTTACAAATATTTTGCCTTATTGAGATATGAAATTAACCAATAAAAGAAATCAGATATTTACTAAATTAGGATATTTTCTAAAATAACCGTTAAATTATCATATTATGGCCCTAATAAAAGTAGAAAGAAAGAGTATCAAGATAGAAACTAGTACTTGTTTATTTATTTTACGAATAAAAGGTGACAAAAATTTTAGTTGTTTTCCATCTAAGACTTGTTTATTATATTCTTACCTTCCATTTTCAAAATAAATGATTACGAAGTACCTAGTTCAATGACTAAGATGCATATCATTGATAAAGAAAAGATCTATTTTTTTTAAGTTGGAAGTTAAAATTCTCGTACCCAATTATTGACACAAATTTAAAAAAAAATTGAAATAATGATGAATGAATATGATTTTATTGATTTTGTATAGTAGTATAATTCTGTAATTTCTTCCTCTAATTCTACCAAATGCAAGTTTGACTCCAGGGATGTAAGACAAGTTTGACTTGAGGGATGTAAGACTTTGTTCTTGAGGTTGAATCTTCGACGTTTTGCTCGTTGAAGAATTAATTGATGTCTTGAAATTTTCAGTTCTCCAGAGAAATTTTGAGATCTTCAGATATTGAAATATTTATAAAGTTTTTAAAATTGCAGATGATCTTCAATCTTACGATAGTTTACTCTAATCTTTTGGTTCTTCCTCATAGATGAAAATGAGGAATGATCTTCTTAGTGAGCTTGGACTTTGTTAGATCTCGAGCTCAGGACCATATGAGATAAGTTGATTGGGTTCACTTATGTCATGTGGCAAAATCTAATTGGATTATTTATGCATATTCGTGACATTACTTATTTAGTCAATTTATTAATCTATTTCAATTTTAGAGACACTTGTCAAACTTTAATGGCTCTAAATTTTAATGACATATAATTTTGTTATCATCCTAACAATTTGTGGTTAACAAAAAATTTATTTTATTTTCAACCACCCCACAATCTGATTGAACTAGTTTATGTCATTATGATAGACAAATGATATTGTTAGATTTGTAGGCTTTATGTCTTTTATTTTAATTCGAAACACATTAATTTGTATTTTATCCCAAATTCAATAATAAGTATTTTCACTTTTTCCAAAAAAAATAAAAATAACAATATGTATTTTCACCGTTAATTCAAAATAATTAAATGATAATTTGTTAATTGATTGAAGTTTATGCTTCTACACTCACATTTGTTCTTTTTAGTATAACAATATGTGAGAGTGGAGATTCAAACCTACGGCCTTTTTATATATATATATATATATATATATATATTTTAGCTTAAACCTAGATCTTGGGTATCAACACCCAAACCTCTTGTCACTGCGCCAACAACCGAGGGTGTATTGAACTAAATATTTTAGTTGGTAACTCTTGCTAAGTTTATCAATATATTACTAAAATTATTCAATTATTCATATTAATTAATTGTAATTTAAGTAAAGTAAGAAGTTAAAAGAAACTTTTTTTCCCTTGTAATAAAAGAATTAAGTAATATCAACCATCTTTTTCCCTCCCTCACTCAAGCTAAGCATTGGTCGAGGACACCTGGAAGATATTTTATACATTTTTTTATTTTTGACAGTTACCAATGAAAAGGATGGTATTTTTTTAATTTGAAATAAATACAAAATATTTTAAGAAAAAAAATAAAAATGATTTGATAAAGGCATGGGTGGTCATATCATATTGAGCATAAGCGTTAACGACACGTCGTGTAGTGGGCGTTACAAATTACAAATTTGTCCGAATCTTCTTTGCCGACAATTAGAATGGACGAGATCCATAATTTGTGCCATAAATAATAATAATAATAATTAATGCTATTTTTTCAACAACACCCTTATTAAAGAAAAAGCTTTTCTTTTTTCTTATTTTCCTTTTAAATTTGATCTACTTTTTAGATTTCTTTTATTCAATTTAATTAAATATATAATTTCATCCCAAATATTTATAAGTCAGTTTTTAAATTCTTGTCCCTAGTTTTTCAAATGTTCTAATTTTATCCTTTCATGTATTTTGGTTTCTTTTTGTTATTTTCCAGTAGGATTTATTTATTTTTTATTCTTTTTTGAAGAACTTTCTAATAATAAGATCTTTGATATTGCCTTAAAAATGTTAAGGAATTTATGATTTCTCTTAAAGATATATTTTATAATTTTAGTACAACAAATGGAGTGAGAGATTCGAATTCATGATCCCTTGGTTCTAAACATGTTAATTACCGCTTAACTAAACTTACATTGGTAGATATATTTTATAATTAAATTGTAGCTACTCCATATTTTAATTTAACAAGTTAGACATATTTACCCATAAAATTAAAAATCACTCCATTCACACCCTATACAACTCAACTTACTTGACTTAAAGCCACCATAGATGTGGGATTTTCAAAAAAGAAAAAAAAAGCTAATATATAACTCAAATTAAAAGAGATCGAAGAATCAGTCTCGACAATTAGACATGCAAATTCGACCTCTATCACAATAACCAAACTATATCAAATGACCAATAACCTTCGATACATCAACTTCATATCCACTGTTATAAATTTTCAGAAAGGTAATTAACAAGAATCTTATCCCAACGTTTCTAAACTAACAACTAGTTACTAYATCAAAAGAGAAAATGTCATCTCTAAAATTTTACATAATCATCCTTTTAACTTCCATGGATTATGGTAATAACATTTTTTTTTTGCCAAAGCGAGCATAGCTCAGCGGTAATTGGCATATAGCTCCAATCAAGAGATTGTGACTTTGAATCCCCTCCCCAMCATGTTGTACTAAAAAAACATTTTTTTTCCTTTTTTTTCATAGAATCTTTTAAGGAACGTTATTAATAATTCTCAAACATGGTAGATTGTGCCTAAAGACAAACTATATAATTTGGGCTCTAAAATTAAGATGGAAAAGAGAAAAAGACAAATTAACATTATCCTTTTTGGATAACAAGGAATTGAATTGTGGGACATATGGGAAATGAAAAGAAAAAATAGAAAAATTAGAGACCATTTGATTTTAGATTGAGACAATGGAAATTATTAAGATAAAAGTAAATGAAAAAGCAGTGTCGCCCTCTTATTTCTCTCTCTCATGTGAGTGAATTAAGAGTAGCCTCCATCAGCATTAGAACTGAACCGTACACCCACACACCAAACCAAACATAAAATCAACCCAAAAACAAATGTTTTCAGCCCAAGGGAAAATACACAAGGTCGCTGGTTCGTCCTAAACTCGAGACTATATTATCTAAAGTTTCAATAATAATGATATAGATCAATAGAGAGACGCACTTGTTCTTGTTGGTAGTGGTTTTATCACTTCTCTATTTTCTCTCTTCTCTAAGTTCAATTCAGTTCGGAGAATTCGCACCGTCGTCTACATGCAGCCGTCTCTAATTTCTTTCTATCTCATATCTCTTATGACTTAAAAAAATAAGGTCATGTAGGAACCACAAAAAAATGGTGTAATGGTGATCTCAATGTATCAACCTTACCGTTGAGACAGTGCTTCAAACTTTTTGGAGCTTCTTTAATTCACTTTAATTTATTGTTGTTGAGACGTACGTTTCTGATCGAGTTACYTAATATGGTTTAAAATATTGCGTTGCTGTTGTGCCTAAGTTCATTTTCTTTTGGACGTTAATTAGTTCAAACTTTGAATCCATCTTTAAACAAGTCTCAAATTGGATCGTCTTAATGATTAGGCATTTAGGCTCCACAAAATCGATTATATTTTGTCAAAAYTGTCAACTTAAATGTTGATATGACATATTGATTAGTTGATCAAGAGCGGTGATTATTAACTTCATTCTAGTAACATGTGGTACAAGAAAGTAGGTTAGCAAGATATAATAATTCGTCGACTGTTTCCATCCTGTCAAATAATAATTTATTAGCTATTCATATATTAGTCAATATTTAAGTAATAATGTATTGAATGAAGATGATTAATTATATGAAAATTGAAAATTTTATAAYGTAGGAAATTTTTTTTTTAAGTTTGAGAACTAAATAGATATCATAAAGTTAAAAAAGTAACTATCGTCTTTATTTTGTTTTGTTATATTATTATTTTTTTTTTTACTTTTTGAACACTTGCCTTTATTTTGTTTTCATCCATAGACTTCCAAACATTTTATTTAACCCTAAACTTTGTATAAAAAATATTTAAAAAATTTAAAAGTTAAAAGACTCAACCAAATTCATCTATTATTAAAAAATTGAAGTAAAAGTTAAGAAATAATTAAATGTCAAGTGACTAAAATTATGCAAAGTTAGACAAATAAATTTATTTAAAAATAGACTAAAATAGAAATTTTGGAAATTAGAACAAATTAAACATGAAAAATTATGGACTAAAACACGATTTGAACCAAACTTAAATATTAATTTAGTTCAATATGAAATTTTATCTATTTTCTATCTTAGTCTTTACGTTTCTATTCGTTCATCGGTCCTTCAAGCTTATGAAATTTGAAATACTTTTAGAATTTTCAAAGTCATTATCACATGATTGATAAATTGCTTATTCACCTTTCTTTTTTAACTTCTTTAATACAATTAGATTTTTCACTCAACAATTTATAAAAATATAGTTTGTTCAAATTCTTAGAGTAACAAATGGTAACATATTTGAATAGTTATTTTTTTAATATAATATGTGGTGTGAGAGATCGAACTCACAATCTTTTGRTTTGAGATATATGTCAATTACTGCTGAGTTATGTTCGCTTTCACACTTGAACAGTTATTTTTAGTTTAATGGGGTGGAATAGGTAAACAAATCTTTGAAATACTATTTCTTTAGGCAAAGTTTGCGAAAAGGAAAAAAGAATTAGGTTGGGTTTAATTGTTTTTTTGTAATTAAATAGACCATTTATATCATCCCAAATTTTTAACTCTAAAAATTAAATTAGGTTAGGTTCAAAAGGTCGGTGTTTCTAGAAGCTGGAGGATATATATTAGGTTGCCAAGAGCATTTGACCTAAACTAATATACAAAAATCAACTCCAAAGTTGAAATTACTAAATTATATATTGGATGCTTTTCAAATTTAACATCGCGTTTATGTACAAATTACTTGTATATCATTATGAAATATTACTATTTTAAATAAAAGTGATTTTAGAATTAGCAAAAGTGATTTAGCAGTGAGAAAAGTAATTTTGAACTTTTAAAAGAAAATTTGACAAAAATTTTATAGAGSGAGAGAAAAAATTTAGAGAAAAATAAACTTAGAAAATAGATGCTGRCTACAATTTAGAGACATATTACAAAAAAATTTAGAGATAAAAAGTTCAGAGAGAACAAACAAAATTAAAGATAAATAAAAATAAAGTGAGAAAAAGACAAAAATTTTAAGAATGGCAAAAATGAAATTTTCTTTTGAAAATTTAAGGTGAAATATAAGGATAATTTTGATTTTTTTTAATACAATAAATGAGGATGAGAGGATTTGAACTCATGACATCTTGGAATAAGAAATATCTCAATTACCCTTAACTCTATTCAGGTTGGTTGATAATTTTGAAATTTAAAATAATAACCATTTTAAAAACTAATTTTCTATTAATTTTTTAGATTAAAATCACTCTAGGAATCACGTCCCAAATGATTGATTGGGAGTCACTTAAGAATCACCATCAAATATATCTTTCTTTTTTTTTTTGAATTTCAAATATATCTATTTTAAAATTTAATTGATTTTGACATTAGTAAAAAATGAAAATAATTCTAGTCATGCCAAAATTTCTCATTGAATTGCTAAAAGTGTCTATGAAATACGTAACGTTTTACATATTTTTTTGGAAAACACTAATTAAATGTTTTCTCTAAAATGCTTTTAAGAATTTTCAAAATCATTTATGAGMTATGTCATCATACCATAAAAGCGTGAAAGGTTAGGACAAAGTTTTAAAATAATCTAATTTTAAAAATAATGTTAGTCTAAAAATAACTACAAAATAAATATAATTTAAATAAATAAATTCAAATGTAGGTTAGGTTTTCAAAACTATTGACAAAAATAGGTTAGGTCAAAATAAAAGTCAAAACTCGTGTACAATGCCTACGATTTCCGTGCAAACGTGTATATCTAACGTGTCAGGTGATTAGGCGAAACCTTTTTATTTTTTTCATTTTTGGAAGTCGCGTAAACTTCCACCTTTTTATTTTTTTTAATTTAATTTTATTAATATTTTATTAATATTTTGTTATTTTATTAATATTTTAATTTATATATTGTTATTTTATTAATATTGCAAATTTTAATTAAGATGTGATTAATTTTTTTTGTTTTTTTGTTTTTTATTTTAAATTTTGATTAAAATGTCATTTAAAGTCTAAAAATTTAAAATTATATTAAAACCGATTAAATGTCATTTAGGTGTTTCATCTTGGCGATAAAAAATTATTAAATTAATAAAAACCTAAAAGTCAAGGTATAAATTACATGAAACCCATATGTTTTGTCATTTGCATGGCGAAATATATGGCTTTAAAAACCCAAATTTTGGGATATGTATAATTAGGGTTTTGTTTGTTTTATAATTATTTTGTTTTAAATTATTGTATTACAGTAATATGTCCATCATGTTGTAGGTAATTCATGAGCTATTTTCCAAATATGGAGAAAATTAAGATGATAGTCTTTTTCTTAAATTATGATTTTTTAAATAAAATTAAAAAAAAAAAGCAAAGGGGTATTAGTGGAAGTGCAGGCTTACAACTTCTAGATTAGAAGAAGAAGAAGTGGGGACGTGGTTGCCTTCAAAATGACTGCGACTTCCCGATTTAAAATAAAAATAATAATAAAAAAATAATAAAGGGCTCGTCAGTAGAAACGTGGCTCCATTTGTGCCACGTCGGGAGAAGTCGCAGTCAATGGCTGCGAATTTAATGAAATCGCAGTCAATGACCGCGATTTCGACATTAGTCGTAGGCAATGGTTGTGATTCACGATAAAATCGCAACCATCGTCTGCGATTTTGGGCAAATCGCAGTCTATCTCTGCGATTTATCTACTCTATTTTGTAATTACTTTGAAACCTACGCCAGTTTTGTGATTTGTTTTTAAAAAATAATTATTAAAAAAAATCCTGAAAGGTTATCTTAATTAACTAAAAATATTTCTCACCATAGTTGACAATTTAAATTTTATTTTAAAACTACTTATAAAAAAACTTAATTAATATTTTTTTTTCTCCAACTTGTTTTTAGAAAACRGTGTTTCACTTTAAGAATAATTCTTAAAGGCATTACTAAGCATGCCAATGGTCCCTTTGAATCCGTAAGAATTTGACATGTCTCCCTTTTTATTACATACTTAAAAAACTTATCTTTTCACAAAAATAAAGTTGTTTTATATTATACTACTTTTTTTTTAATACAAGGATGGAGGATCGAACTCATAATCTCTTGGTTAAAAATATATGTCAATTACTCGTTCTGGTATATTATACTACATTTTAATTTTAAGTTAGATCTCAATATTGCCAACCTGAACTTAGTTCAACGATAAGTGGTACCGATTTATGATTACGAAGTCATGAGTTTGAATCCCCAACTCCTCCTTGTTCTACTTAAAAAAGAAAAGTTAGGTTTAAATATTAATATTTACGTTTCCAAAGCTTTTTTCTTTATTTTTTGAAAAATTGCTTTGCAAAGTTAAAAGCTTTATAGATATATTTAGAAAAAGGGGTCAATTTCCATTATAAATTTGGAAACATTAGGTTTTCACGTGGCAATAAATACACCATAATCAGCATTTATTTGTTTTATGGGCTATATTACAAATGAAGTACTGTGGGCCTGGGCCCACTCCATTTGCAGCCCAACAAAGTTACACTCCAAGTTGGTAATGTCATTTCTAGCTTTGTGGTTTCCATTATTTAGGAGCGCGTGATTCCCACGTGTCCAAAAAATAGTGTAATTAAATAATATAAATATCAACTATATTAAAAGGTTTGGATAGTTGAAGATCTTTTTGGTATTTTAAGTTTTATATTATTTTAAAATTTCAAACCATCTTTAATAGTCATAAATTATGTTTTGTTTTTTTCTATTACTTTTATTTAATTTAAATGGTCTCTATTCTTTTATAGGCAATTTTCAATTTACATGTTAATATTTTAAAGTTCTTAATTTTACCTTTAAAGGATTAAAAATTTTCATTTTGGTCCTTATAAAAAAATGTTAACAAAAAGTTAGCATAATATTTTTTTTTAACATGTGAGAATGGAGGTTCGAAGGCTGTACCTTCTGGTCGGTGACAGATATCTTAACAAGTTAAACTAAGTTCAGGTCAGAAAAATGGTATAATATTCAATTATCATTTCATGAAYATATAAATAGACATGCCACTTTGAAAGAATATATGTTAATGAGTTAGAGATTTGTTAATGGAAAAATTAGATTTCATACGGTATAATTCTAGTAGAATGTTGACATGTCGAAATATATTAATAAAACAAATAATTTAATGATTCATAAACCTTTTTTAATAAATTTTGAAATTTCTCAATATATTCAAAGAATTTCAAAATTTCAAAAGATTATATCAGATCGTAATTACTTAAATGATAATTAGAGATAATTTAATATATTCTGTCGAATATTTATATTCCATTAAAAAAATTAATTAAATTTTAAAAATAAAAATATGGTTTTGTTAATACCTATATTTTATTTTTCAAATTAGCTAATATTTTTTTAAAAATAACTTTTAAATAAAATATGGTAAATCTACAAACCACACACAACTTTTAAATGGATACTTTATATATCAATTTTAATAGTTTATGAGTGATTTGTGCAACTTTGGAGCTATGATCAATCAAATTGAAATTAACTGGTTTGATTATAACAACCTCTATAACTTAAAAGGTGGTTTGTTTATTTTTCAAATAAAATATAAAAATTATAATAAAATAAATTATATATATATATATATATATATATATATATATATATATTACACGTTAGAATTAGCGAGAGGAAGTGTGGATGCTTAAAAACTGAAACAAGTGTAGTCTTGTCAATGGGACCCACCCGCCTCGCATATATCGAAAAGGTTTACACTCCGACATGTCGGTTGTCTCCACTCTGGTGCTTTCTAAAAAATTTTAGGGAAGAAAAATTTCATTTTAACTCATAATATTTAATTTGATAAAGATATACTTAAATTCCTAATGTTAGGATATTTTAAAAATTTTATTTCCGTCTCTAATATATTGATTTTTTTCAATTAACTCCCAACAATATGGAAATATTGAAAGAACATCGTGGAATGAATTTTAAAATAATAATTTTCGTGAGTTTTTCTGTATACTAATATTAAATTTAAGTTAAAGTTAWTACATCTAAGTCATTTAGACGAATAAGTTTTTTATTTTATRGACGAGTAGTATGTATATTTTATAAAATTAATTATTAAAACACTTTCAACTCAATTAATAAAGTGTATTCCACACCATGTCATTATTTTGTCAATTAATTTTAACATTTTAGGACTATAAAAACGAAAAAAATGGATATGAACATGGAAACTTTTAAAACAAGAAATACCAAATTGAAAAAAACATTCAAACCTCGTATATTAGACATATATTTAACCCATTTAATTTAACAGAATATTTTTCTTTGAAAAATTCATTTTGGAGGCTATATTTGAGGCCCATTACTCAACATTCACTATCTATTGCCCATGAGAAAKGCTGAGATGGGCTTCCTCTCTCTCCAGATTACATAATATATTTATGTTTTTATATATTATTTTACTTATTTTATTTGGGTATATTTTGAGGATATGGCGGATATTTAATTAATTTACAACTGCCAATCCAACAAGCAAATATTATTATTCTTTAATTAATTTAGAATTTTGACCAAATATTAGAATAGAAGCTGTCAAAATAGTTTTTCTATGATATTGTCCGGACATAGTMCTCGCGACTTTATTTTTTATTTTATCCAAAAAAAAGCTTCATACCAACAGAGATAATTGTCCACATCTATATACCATGAACTATTCTGTTGTCTAATCAATATGAGACTTTTTTTGCATTCCCCTYACAAACCCAACATCTATCAATAATTATGCTTAATTTTAAAACATCTTTCGACCGAGAGAGTAAATATATTTTTATATAGAAGATATTTTTATGAAGAAAACAAAAGTGATTGTACATTATTGGAATTTTCCACAACCATATCCTTGACATATTTCTTTTCTCTCTATATATACATAGAAATTTTTTTTTTCCTTTTTGAAGGAATATGCATGGAAAGTTGACAAAAGCTTGGGGAGAAACCGACCAAGGAAAAATTAATTCCATACAATACAATATGAATCAGCTCCTTTTCCTTCTTCTTTCTTTTTTTTTTCTTAATCTCTATAATCTCCTCATTTGTCCTTTGTTTTCTTCTTTTGTATATCAGTAACGCATTATTAGATGTTGATGACACCCTCAAAAGCACCACGTGGTCTTTTTTAAAGAAAAATAAATAATTAGAAAAGTATATTTAGTAAAATTAATAACACGGTCTCTTTTTTCAACCATATCAATAAAAAACTGACCTAAGCATAGCTTAACTGACTAAGATATCTATCTCCAACTAATTCGAATTTCCACTTATATATATTGTATTAAAAATATCATATATATAAAAAAAAGAGATCGTAGTATTATTAGCCACTTTAACCAACCACAATCCAACAATAATTGTTACATTAATTAAGTAATTTTGCAATCCCCTGACAAAGTAAAATAAGAATTCATGCGTAAACCTATGGAGCAAAGCTAGAGTTAAACCAAACATAGAAAAATTATTAATTGGCCAAAGAGGGATTTCTTTTTTGCTCTTACTTTTTCTTTTTTTGTGTTTATAAAAGTAGGGCTCTTATATTATAATAATTTAAAAATCTTTATTATTACTTCACGTGAAAGATTTCCAGTTAATGCAAGATATGCCATCATATTGTCTTTAACTTTTTGGCTTTGAAAATTAAGTTAGATTTCAATTTTAATGCAATTGCAAGATATGCCATCTAGTTTTTAGATAAATTTTAAAATAAGCTATAAAAAATAAAAATATTATTTTATAAGCATGGTTTTCAGTGACGAACAAGTTGAGATTTTTAATGTTATTTATTCATCTAATTTTTAAAAAGATTAAATTTATTTCAAAACAAGCATATTTATTGGTATTTTATTTTATTTTATACTTAAATTTACTTTTATTAGACAAATTTATCATCTAAATACTCCTGGAGTTGTTGTGATATGTATCAATATTTATAAAATTACATCTCACAAAATTAATTGGTTCGGAGAGGAATGTTCACTTATATCGACTCTTTTGACTCATAGATCTTGGTTGAATCCTCATTTGAGTGTTTTGGCCTCTGATGATACCATATTAATATTCATGAAATTTCATCGTTTGCCAATGAGATAAATAGTCCACTTTAAATTATAAACATGTGTTAGATCTCTTATATTTTCAATGTGGAATCCTTAACAATATTTGACCTATTGGTCTAAAAAGACCCTGAGCAAATTATAAAGAATTTAAAGACAATAGGTTGAAACATTGATGGCCACCTACTTAAGGTTTAACAGCCTATGAGTTTCTTTAGACTCTTAACTCCTTAAAAAGATCTGATGTTGTTGTCACCATTAAAAAAAAGTTAAATAATAGCAAAATGGTACGGGTTTTTTCTCTCCTCCAATCTTTTTTTGGTACAATATGAGGGGATGAGAATTCAAATTTATTGATTGGAGATAGATATATCTTAATCAGTTGATCTATGTTCGCTTTGACTTTCATAATTAAATATTAATTTTATAGATTTAGGAGCTTGTATTAATTTGAAAAAACATTGTGTTAGGGTTAATTTTACTTCCTTATTTTAATCTGTTAATTTCTTTCGTTTTATCAATCTCAAATGGTCCATATCGTTGCTTTTCTATTTTTATTTTTTTGTTAATAAGACTAGGGATGAGAATCAATAAATGCACTTAATTACTCTAATAACCTTTTTTGTTAATAAGACTAGCGATGAGGATCAATAAATGCACTTAATTACTCTAATAACCTAATTACTCTAATTACCCTAATCATCTAATTACTTAGCTCAAAATATTAACCAGAGGTAGTTTTAGAACAAAACAATTCAAGATACTTATAACATAAAATCTCAAAAACAAGGTTCGTTAGCCATACAAATATCGTGTCACAAGTGAAATAAAGGTCTGAAGAAACTGCAGGTAGGAAAATAATGATATGAGGTCGAGGACTTCTAGAAATCAAAGATAAAAAGTTAACACATAATTGTCTTCTCGTATAACTACGATCTCAAAGTAAAGATAAGTATTTGTTCATAGTTGATGCAAACTTTCGTAAACCTCTGATCCCTACGAATCTAAACCATTCTTTTTCTCGAAAGTTCGATAAAATGCATGTGAGTTGATTTGAAAGACTTACTACATGACTTTGAATCTCTCACAATTGCAAATATCATTATTTAATGGGAGTAATAATATATATACTCTACCATAATGCTAACAAATATACTAATTTTATTTGCAGGGTGCACTATATCTTATTCAAAAAAGGCGTATTGATTATAATCATGTGGGGCCCACATGTCGTACAAAATACGTATGAGAAAAAAAAGAAAAATTCGAGAAGACCGAGGATGATGAAGATGAGATCAACGGTCAGATTGAGTCCAACGGCTATACCAACGGCCATAATCAAACGGACGGTAACCGACCAACAACCTCCGTGGCATTTGGACCAGACGGTGGCTCTCTGCAAATCCTGTCGGTAAATTCCCCATTTTCCCACTATTTTTTTAACACATTAGAAAAAAAAAGTAAATTTAAGAGCAAAAAAATATCTACAAATTAAAATAATAAAAAAAGGTAGCCGTTGCCGTCCAACAAGCTTATAAAACGAGAAATCCAAAGCCAAAACACAGAAAATTCTACGCTGACCAGAAACAAAAAGCCCCCAAAATCCTCTGTAAATGGGCTGCTGAAAAATCCCAACATCCATTTTTTGGATCAAAT
>NW_019104518.1:193101-217491 GCF_001995035.1 Momordica charantia | reverse complement strand
GAACTCAGATCCTTTCAATACATCTTCAACCCTTCCCTTCTCCTATGGGCTTGGATATTAGTATGAAACCAAACATGTAAACTCTATAAATATTAAATGGGGGAGGAAACAACATTACAACAATTTGATGTTTAAGACTAACTACTTTGAAACCACATTGAATCATCATTAGAACTAAAAGCTTAAAACTAATAGGTTGCAAAAGCTTAATTGCAAAGCTCTGACTCCCGGTTATCAAAAAAAAAAAAATGCACATTCATTTTAGTTCTTGCAACATGTTTTAAAAACTTTCCTCTCCTTGTTTTGCGAGTTCATTTTTTTTAACAAAATCGTTTCACCTACCAAAAGAGAGAGAACTTAAAGGGTACACCAAT
The DNA here is from genome assembly GCF_001995035.1 of Momordica charantia. The sequence goes on along the minus strand of NW_019104518.1, from coordinate 217,117 downwards.
AGAAACCCAAAAACAAAACAGACTCCACAAATCCTACAAACTTCTGAATCAAAACTTTTATCATTCCTCTCGACCCAAAGCACCCACAAAATAGCTCAAACCCCATTCATTCACCCAATAATCCTTGCCTTCTTGAAAGGATGCACACGTTCTATAAGAAAAAAGACGTCCATAGTCCATAAAAAGCATGCACAAATAATTATTCTTGGGGTTGTGAAGAAAACACCAGCTAAGGACCATAGGTGGTCTTCAAAGTTTTTCCCAACATCTGTAAGCAACTTCGTCACTGAACTGATGATTCTGATTCTGGAAAAGTTTTCTCGTACATACACTGATACACTAGCTCAAATTGGAATCTTTGTTGCAATTTATTTGTACTGTTACCAGCCAGGATCAACGTCCAAACGAAGAATTTGACCTACTTGGGTAATCTCTTCTTCCATATATCTTTTGCGATGAAACAATTACAGAGCTCATCCATGGTAGGGACTAGGGAGAAAGGTGAAATAAGATTCGGAAGGAATCAATCTAGAGTTTCCAAGGTCCATCTTTTACTAGTTTGAGAAATAATCTTTCAAAATAAGGAATGACTCAGCCTATTCATTCATCCACAGACCAGTTAGCTGCCTTCTGAATCTGAAGTTCGAAACGTCAAAACCACAGCAGTCTACCATACTAAGCCTTTCTGAAAGAACCACCCAAAATCAGTCTTTGGAGGATAACTCGTAGTGGTACTTTATCTTCCATGGCTTATTTTGGAGTCCTGTCTCTACAGCTGGTGCTCTCATCCCGCAGGCTTTTATTTAGCATAAAGTTCAAAGGGCTATTTCCTGTCTTGGCGAGCAAAGCCACGGACCTAGATGGCTTCTCCTTAGAATTCATCACAATGTCGTGGGATTTTTTTCTCAAGCATGATATCATGTCAACATTCCAAGCTTCTTTAAGAAATGAAATTGTTAATGTGATTATAAGCAAGACTTATATTGCCCTTATGGCTAATGAGGATAACGCCAAGTGAAAGACAATAGACCCAATGACCCATAAGCCTAACTATAAGCCCTTATAAGAATCTTGTTGAAGTTTTTGCTAACAGGATCAGAACTGACCACCCTAGAACGATCTCAAAATTTCAGCTGGCTTTTGTTGAAAATTTCCAAATTATAGACTTGATCCTTATGGTTAATGAGTTGGGCAGAGGTGGAGAACGTGAATTGAAGGATGTCTCTTCTCCATGGACTTCTGGGTTCTTTTTTGAATAGCAAAGCTAGATGAAAGGTTTTGGCTACAAAAGGTTACATCAAAGGGATCATCTTTCTTCGTTTCTTTTTGTCTCATCCGTAGATGGCCTAAGCCACTTATTGACCAGAGCTATGGCAGTAAACTTAGTGGAAAGTTTTCTACATCCATCGATGGTCCTTTTTGAACTTTCATTCGTCCTAATGGAAGAAGGTTGTTCATCATAACAATATTAGTCAACTTACCCATGCTTTGATTTAAACTAAGGTACCAAAGAAAACATAGCTAACCTTCATCAAATAAACTTTTTAAAAGAAAGTGATTAGCTACTCAAGTTGAACACTCAAAGGAGAAGATGGTGGAAATTCCCTTATCGAAACTCTCCTAACTACACAAGGAATTCTTTAAATTTATATTGATAGATTGAAGAAAAAACATCTTGCACGACCCGGAGACAATTCTTTTCTACTAGTAGAAACATTAATCATTAAAGAATAGAGACTCGTGATAAAAGCTGAAAATCAAAATGATGCCTTTCACATTTTTACTAATTAAGTAGATAAACAGGAAGGAAAAATCCACTGCACAACATAATGTAGTAAGATCAAATAAAATGAGTGTAATTATTGCAAGGTATACAACTTGAGCACTCATTTATCCAAGTAATTTGTGATTGAATGTTTCAGATATCCAAAATGAAAAACTAAAAGTAAATAGCTAAAGAAAGGTATGTCCACCTTTTGCACTACGCCTGGACTTGCACAAAGGACACTCAACATATTTCGTTGAGCTGAAAGATAGCATAGTCCCACACAAGTTGCAAAACAAGAAGTCGTGTCCACGAGAATAAGCCATAAATTGCCCTTGCTGCTTCTCTGAGTGCTTCAAACTAACAATGTCACACATAAAAAAGATAAAAGTAAGAATAACTAGAAATTTAGAAGAAATTCAAATTACAACACATATGAGATTAAAACAATGCTAAAACTTAAAAGTAAAGAAAGGTGAGCTTCATAAGGTTGGTCGAATTGTGATAGCAAAAGGGGAGATTGGTGAACCGAGTTCCCAAACCAAAACAGGCCGTAGAAGAAGTGAACGGGAAGAACAATAACTGGAGGAAACTAACAAAGTAATAGGAGAAACTGGCGCTTCATCTAGATAGTCATTAATCTAAGACAGCAATGAAAAAGAATGAGGAACCTCAGATCCCCAATAAACCACAACGAACATAATCTCTCAAAAAAGTTCAGATGTGTTATTCAGATATCAAATAATTTGCAGTGGGAACCTCAAGCGGCCATCTCACATCAAGAGGAAAACTCAATTTAATCAGTTTAATAAGCTCAAACTGGTCCACCTATCATCCATATATACTCAAGATTCCTGCAAAGTTTATTGAAGTCGGTGGCTATTTCCAGTCAAAGACAGCTGAACTCTTCTCTAAGTACCTTGCAATACTTGGGAGGAGCTATGGATCAATAATCGACCCCCCTCCTCGCAGTTTCAGAAATTGTTGAGCCCAAAGCTCGTTGAAATGGAGAAACTTAATATTAAGGAAATCTTGGCAATGCGGAGAGGGAGTAGATTGCCCTTGCCCTCGATGAAAACGATGATGGTTTCGTTCTATTCCTCACAAGAACCAAAGAAGGTCGAGTTTTGTAAGCTTGAATCCTCTGGGAAGGGAACAACACTGTGAATTGGTTCGGTCGGCTCATACATTTCTAGGACCGAACCGAACCGAACCGCTCGGAAATATTGGCCGGAGGGAAACGCTCCATCTTGCCTAGTCGGCCCATCGATTTTTCATTTTGAAAGCCAAAGCCCCAATCAAAATATCTCAACCGATTTCAGAAGACATTGAGGGAGAGAACGAAGATGGTTGACTATTTACCGAATGAAGACTCGTCGTAGAGAGATGGAGTGAAAAGTTCAGCGAGCGGCGGCGGCGGTGGCGGTGGCGGTGGCGGCGGCGGCGGCGCTGGCGAAGGAGCAAGTGACGAGCGGCGAGGGAGGTGGAGACTGGGGAGGGGGATTGAAAAATCGCAGCCGCTGGGCGAGAAACTGCAATGAGGTTTTTTTCTTTTTCTTTTTTCTGGTTTTCCTTCCTAACACTATTATTTTCGAAAATGCCACTCATTGGACTGGGCCTCCTACGCAGGCCTTTTTTAATATACTCATGTTTTCTTTTTCTTTTTTTACGGAGTATGTAATTAATATTAAATAATTGGTTTTTTTTTTTAAATACAACTGTGGGGTGGAGATCAAACTCACTATGTCCGTTGAAGTATGCTGGTTTTGACAAATAATTGATTTTTTTAATACAATGAGGGTATTAAATAATGGGTTAGATTATATTTTGGTATCTATAATTTTTTTGTCCAATTTTAATTCTTGAACTTTTCGAAATATTTATTTTGGGCTATGAACTTCTAGATATTTGTCTATTTTAGTTGTTAACTATTGAAATCTATATTCTAGACAACGAGAGACTATAAATTAGAATTGTTTTGTCAAAGGCATTTACCCCTTCCACTTTTGATAGATAATCGTAATAAGTGAAATTACCATGTTAAGTTTTAATCGAAGCGAGTCCAAAGAAGCAACGTGGGTCAAATGACCTAAGTCAAGTTGACATGTCCACTCCCGACTTGACTCAATCAAGGCAGCTCGAATCGCGAGTTACGTTTTTACTTTTTATATTTTTAACTGTCTTTCTTAAAGATCACAATGCGTCTAGGTGTTCATTGTTTATGACATTGCATAATCCAAATACTGCATGGCAATAATAAAATATAAAGGTTAATATTGTAAAATATGGTAAATGCGTGAGGTATTAAATTAAATACCTTTTATATTCCGCTATTATTTTTTTATTAATCTAGTAAAATTACTACTTTTTCTTAATACAATATGTGGGTTGGAGGATCGAACTCAAAACCTGGTAGTTCGAGGTAAAACTATCACTTGAATTTTGGTCTAGTAAGTTTAATATTTAATTATGACTTTTTGTAATAGTCAAAGAGTTTCAGTTTACTGTACTAAAAAAATTTAGTTGATGAGTGACTAAATGTAATATAATATCTCAAGAGTTTTTTTTTTTCTTTTTTTCTTTTCCTCCGGGAAAGCATGATATGAAATATGATATCTTACAGTTGATAATATTTTTTTGTGTGTAATTTTCACAATTTTTTATATTGGCCAATTATTAAGAAATTATGTGGGCAAGAAAATTATTCGGACTTAATTTAGCAAGTTTGAAATGAATTTTCTTTTATTTATTCTTAACTAAGGTCTGACATAATTGTGAAATCACATTATTTTGGATAAAAAGATATTGCATGGCAGATTGATTTCTATTTGGCATTAAAATGACTTTAAAATTTAAAACGAACATTTCAAACACGGATCATAGACACACTCGAATATCTAAGGATGTTAAATTCTAATTTTGTCCCATGTTAAAGTATTTATTAATCTAAGTTTTTTTTTTTTGTGAGTACAAACAAGATGAACTACAGCGTATAAAGGCCTTTGAACGATATAGACTCGTCGTCTTTGGCCTTATAAATTATAAAACATCACAATAAAATAAATGAACAAATGAATAACCTCACAAATCTCTGATATTATAATTGGTAATATATATCTTTTTTTWTTAGTATAATATGTGAGGGTGGAGATCAAAATTCACAATTTTTTTATTAAAAATATATGTCATTATCACTAAGTTATATTCGTTTTGATTGGTAATATATATCTTAATCTTCAATTATGTTAAATTGAGTGTACGAAACAAAAAAGCATTATTTTGCACTGGTATGTGGAAATGATTTGAGAAATATATATTGTTCTAAAAAATTTTTTGAGAAATATATATAAGGATAAGTGAGAGAGAGCCGAAAGTATAAAGTGAAACATTATTATATAATTTATTATTGTCACGTCTATTTGTCTTTGGCTATATTGGCATTTGGCAAACAAAAAATCCCCCAGACCGAATCTAGAGACCAAAAAAAAAAATATTTTAATTTCACAACTGTGTGGAAATTGGAAAATGGTATTTAGAAAATGAAAAAAAAAAGGAAGAAAATAGAAAGGCATGTGGGGATCCCGAATTCCGAAGCGCCGTTTGGTGAATCTCGTGAGTGATTCCCCGCAATCAGTGGGATTCAATATAACATAATATATTATTATATTCGTGGTTAAAAAACAAAAAAAAAAGAAATTATATTATTATATTCCCTTCCTTTACTCATTATTGTCTCTTCATTCTCTTTCCCGTGTCCTTTTCACTATCTTCACATGATTCGTTATCCTCTCCAACTATATATTCAAATTTTGATTTTGATACTATTTTGATTCAGACTTTGGTTTGTTTTAGGTAAGGTTAAAAATGTCGAAGTCTTGATTTTACGAACATGTCGATATCGATGGATATTTCGAGAAAAATAATGAAATTGTGGAAGTTGATGAAAATTTTTTGAATTAGCAAATAAAACTTAAATTGTAGTTTCATTAGCATATAATTGATCACCTTTAATTAAGAATATGACAATTTTACTTATGAAAATGTCGACGTCGATGGAAATATCAAAAAAAGATTGATGGAAATTATTTGAATACGTAGAGTATACTTTAATTGTAAACTGATTCATTAGGAAATGAGATAATTACTGACTTCATTTCCAAACCCATTTCTAAATTCTAATTAACTCGTACCTTTTTACTTTTTACCTACCTCTCTTTTCAAATTTGAATTTACACATTTTTCAAACACATTTTCAAATCAATGATCAATCCAACTTTTCAATTAAATTTAAACAACTACCAAACACATCTCTAATTCACTCAAATTATTCTCACTTTATTTTACCTTTTTAATTTTTACCTAATTTGAATTTATATATTTCAATATTTCACATATATTGTTCAATTGTGTAACTAAGGACTAGATTGGATTAGAAATTATCAATAAACCAAATTACGAATCTTATTATTTATACATTTTATAGTATTAAAATGCGAATGTTGCATTAAACAGACTAAGATTACAATAATTGAGGTTGTGAGAAATTATAGATTGTAGTGGCATAGTAGGAAGAAGACGAAAATAAAATAACCTTAAAAAACGGCATGTCGACATATCGATGACATGGGGAGAAAATCGACTTTTCCCCCTGTCGAGCGACATATCGTTGACTTTTTGAACCTTGGCTTTACATTTATGTAGTTATTATTATTTTTTTTTGTATATTTTTAATTGTATGAGAGTGAAAATTTGAAGTGTCTGGACTAAATTAGCTAGGTTTAAATTGGCGTTATTTTGATTATATTRTAACTATATTTTGCATCGTTAATTTTGATATTAAATTTAACTTGGGCTTGATTTAACTTGGGAATGTTAGGCTCATAAAAGAGAAGATCTTAGGTATATAAGTGAAGAATACAATTTCCATAATAATGAGATATTTTGAGTGATACCAAAATCAAAATCGTGAGGACTTATGTCCAAAGTGAATCATATCATACTATAAAACTGTGGAGGGTGCTCCCTTGTCTGTAACAATAATAAAAATGAAAGTTTTTCAACCCGATATTTCCCTTTCATATAGTTTCCTATTTGTATTTCTCTTTTTCTCCATCATATATATTAAGTTTCATTTTACATTTTTGACAACAGTACCTATGTTTGAAAGTATTTTTTCTGTAAAAAGATACTTATTTAAATTCAATTATTTGGTTAAAATTATAAGTTTATTCATTGACCAATTTTAGGACATATAGTATACCTAATACGTATCTAAAATTAAAAAAAAAAAGAAAACTATCAAATAGAAAAGCCCTAGCCTATTGAATATAAATTCCAAATATTAGGCTCCAAAGAATAAAAAAATAATAATAAATAAAAATTTTGAATTTATATCTAATAAGTCTATAAATTTTTAAAAGGTTGAAAAGTCTCGAGTCAATTGTATATAAAATTAAAAGTTTATAGACTTGTTAGACATTGACCAAATAAACTTATAATTGAACCAATATATTTTAATGTATTTTAGCTATGCTTTCATATACTTTGATATTTGTAAGTTTGTTAATTGTAAAAATTAACTTTGTCAATGCAATTTAGTTTATTAATTTTAATGGTTAATGTCATTAATGAGTAATACTAAATATAATAAGGGCTACATATATTAAAATCGTCATAATCTTTTATATATTTATTAATTTACCCCTCAATATGTGGAAATTTCTCAAATTATTTATAATTATATTTGAGTTCTCTTTTTCTATAATTTTATTTTGAGAAAGATATTAACTTCGTACATTTTTTAAGATTTGATTTAAGTTAAATGAAAACTTAAGGTTAAATTAACTTGAAAAGGTCAACCAAACAAAAGGTGAAGATGTTTTGATGCTATATTTTTCTTACTTTAAAGACATTTTCATATTTTAGCTAAAAGGAAAACAATATTTAGAGAACTAATTTTTGTTAAGACTATTTCTAAAATTAGGTTAAAAAGCAAATAAATTGAAAATAAACAAAGCACAGAGCAAAATAAAAAAAAATGAAATTTGGAATATTAATTAAGCATGAGATGACAACTTGAACGTAGTTCAAATGGTTAAGATAGTTGGGATCTAGTGTGACATGTTCTCTTGGCAGCAACGTGGTATCTCGTTCATTGTCATTTGGTGGAACTGGCTAAGGCCACAAGCTCTTAGCATTGGTTTCTCCTTGGCGGTGGAACATGTGTTTTCAACCTCTTCAAGTCAAGATTGACAGCTCCTAGTGCTTTTCTCTTTTGGATCAATATTCTGACGATATATCTGAGGTGGATCTCCTCCTTATTGATATTTGTAGGTGGTGTCTCCAGTTGACTTCTTTCGGCTCCAGTTTCACTTTTCACCAAGGGAATGGTGCAGCTCACCAATTGACTCGCCTTGCCTTAACCTAGTGGTTGGATCGTGCTTGGATTGAAGATTTTCTCGAATTGTTTTTGTTGATCGTTCTTTTAATGTTCCTTAATTTTTGTTTTTTGTTGTTTTTGCCTTAAAAAAAGAAAAAACTACAATATTTCTTTTATTGAGGACAAAAAAATCAATGATTGGTTTGAGGTTGATATAAAATATGCCCTAAAAATCATTTTTGACCGTCATCATGCTTTCATTGAAGTAACGATCTAGTCTTTGAACTTTAATTTCTAACAATTCAATTACTATACTTTCAAATTTATAACAAATTAGTCCATACACTTTATCGTGTAATAATTTAGTCTTTATAATTTAAAATTTGATAACAATTTAATCCGGATGGCCAAAATGTATTTATAAACTACAAACACTAAATCATTACACTAATTAAAAATGATATTTAATTTTTATGAGATTTCTTTAAGGTTGAAGCTGAATTCTTACAAATTTTTAACCACAGTGATTAAATTATTGCATATAAAGTTTATCTGAACAAAAATATTTTTTAACTTAAAGTATAATAATTAAAACGTTTAGATTAGAGCAAGGCACGTCTATTATATGACTTCAAGAATGGTTGCTGGCCACGTTCCATTAATTTCTTGATAATCACAATAATAATTCTTGATAATACTTTATAAATTATAGATTATTGGATCAGAATAAAAAATGAGGATAAAATATTTGAATATGGACTTATAAGGAGGAATAACCTACTTAATTGCTCAAATTAGTAATGGTTTACTATTTTCATTTCTAAAAAATAAAATATAATTATATTTCATTTTACCTCTGTAAACATTTTCTCTATCGTAATAAAAAATTCATTAGATAGCATAAATTTAATATACGTCTCAAAAATATGTTGTAACTTTTCATTTTATTTCAAAGACTTTTTTTTTTGTTTTATATTAAAATTATATTTGCTTAGGTAAAATTTCAATATTTGTGTCATATTTGAAAATATATATTTATTTTATGTTGTTTTTTAAAGTCTAAAATTTCATTAAACCGTGGTAAAAAATATTACATCAAATAATATTTTATGTAATTTTTAAAACAAAAAGTATAATTTCACATACAATTTTTTTTAGTACAAATTTCACATACAATTATTAAGAGTAGAGACCTCGAATTAATTTAAAGATAAAATTAAAATTTATACATGATACTTTAAAATTTATTATATATATATATATATATATAATGAAAAAATTATTTATATGCAGAAGTCACAATTTAGACCATAATAAGATGGGGTCTACTGTGCCGTCTTTTAATTAGCACCAACAACCAATTTTGAAGATTTAATGGTTGTTTATAAATTAAACTTGGTCTATTTTGTCAAAGCGAGCTCATTGATAATTGATATATATCTTCAAATCAAGAAAGTTTGAGTTCGACCTCCACGCCTACATATTGAAAAAAAAAACTTATCTATTTTTTTTTTTAGCATTCAACGTCCAATGTAATCAATAGTTCCAATTTTAAGTTAAAGTATAAGCTTACTTCAACTTTTAATTTAATCCTAAAATTCTGATTGTACATTGAAAAATATTATATTAGAAATAAACTAGAATTCAAACTTTCACCTCATGAAATGAAATGAGAAATTAATATTTGAATATTTTTATATTGGTACTTTTCATTTTAATCCTAAAATTTTAACTAATTGATATTTTTTTAGTACAACATAAGAGATGAGAGATTAGTATGAATATTATACATAATATATATTTATATAAATATATAGCCAACATGAGTATGGATACTAGTATCATCCATGTGAAAAAATAAAGAAAAATACAAGTTACACATGTTCAACAGTTAGATAAGAGCCTTTATAATATATAAAAAGTAAAAGGTCAATATTTTAAAAGAGGAATCATTCTATATTTTTTTTATACGTGATAACTTATATGCATTTTGACTAATCTCATAGATAACCGCTCAATTTTATCACATTTATTTTTTTGAGTACAACAATATATTGGGTGGAGATTCAAACCCATAACCCATTTTTAAGAGAAAAAAGATTTGAATATCTAATCTTCAAGAAGGTAAGTAGTGTCTTGACCGGATCTTGCAACATTTGATTGGTAGAGCAACTCGTAGGATATTAAATATTAGAAACCTATGTACAATGGTTTTACCCCACACCATAGTATAAATTTTTGAGCATTTATCCGCTCGAGTAAATACATAAAGAAAAGGAAAATATTTATTATATATAAAGAAAAAAAAGAAAGAAAAAGAAAAAAAAAGGGAAAGTGGGTGTTTGTGGTAGAAGGGGGGAAGTGGTATAGGTGGCAGAAGCTCCGGTAGGGGGGCGAGCGCTTGAACCGCACTTGTTTCTTTTCCCCATTTCTAATTCTCCATTTCTTCTTTCTCTCTCTCTCACATCCCATTTTCTCTCTCTCTCTGCTCCCCCAATTTGGGATCTCTCCATTCAAGAACAATCCAGATCTCCCACTCTCTTTCCGGACCCTAATGGAGTACTGTTGATTCTCTCCGCCGGCCCTCATGAGCCACGGATTCTGACCAACCACCACAAACCACCCACCCATTCTACTTCGGGGCCACGGAGATCTGCTGCTTCGCCCAAACGAGGAGATGAGTGCGTCCAGGTTTATAAAGTGCGTAACGGTTGGTGATGGTGCTGTTGGTAAAACCTGTATGTTGATTTCATATACGAGCAACACCTTCCCCACGGTGATGCTTCTTCTCCTCATTTTTTTAGGTTTTTTTGGATTTGGGTTTCATTTCGATTTGATAGTTCTTCTCGCTTCTTCGCGGGTTTTGATGCGATCTTGTGGAAGAACCAAGGAAACAAGGGACTGATAATAATCTGCGCTATTTTCTAGGATACATTCTTGATAGTACACCTTATTTCGTTGCTTCTCTAATTGTTCATCGCATGATTTCAACGGATTGGATTTATGGATTTCTTTTTCTAGAAGATTGTTGTCTCTTTTATGTTCCTTTTGAAGGAGTGTAAATTGTAATAGAGATTGGGAGATAAACCATTTTTAATCAAATGGGAAAATTTTGTATGGTTGCCTGACATGTGTGGGCTTTTGGGTAATATTGCATCAAATGGTCGTTCAAATCACGAATTAGCTATCCTTGAAGAGTTAAAATTTTATTCCTTTGACCTTAACTCAGGATTTGACTTTTTCCCCCTTGAATCTCTCTCTTCTCATGACTATGTCCAACCGAATGAATACTTAAAACTTTTGAATGTCATTGTTTGTAATGTGGAGGTTCTGAGATCTTAATCCAAGGTTTTTTTTTCTTTTTTTTTTTTAAGTTGTAAGTGTATATTTTTTCAAAAAGTTGACCAAGTATTCATTAGGCTCCAGAATTTGTTAGTCTTTACTCCATGGATGACACTTTTGGCTTCCTATAATCTCCCCTTATCACCTTCATTTCTAATTTCAGCACATATGGACCTTTTTGATCTGCAGGACTACGTGCCTACCGTTTTTGACAATTTCAGTGCCAATGTTGTGGTTGATGGGAGCACTGTCAATCTAGGATTATGGGATACTGCTGGTAACCACATACTGAGAGTTCTAATTTCTCCACCTACTAACTAAGTTCAGTGTGTTTCATGTTTAAACGGAATTGAACATCACTCCTTTGAACAGGTCAAGAGGATTACAATAGATTAAGACCACTGAGTTATCGAGGTGCTGATGTTTTTATTCTTGCTTTCTCTCTCATAAGCAAGGCCAGCTATGAAAATGTTGCTAAGAAGGTAGCATATGCTGTTGATGGAGTCGATTATTACCTCATTTTCTGGATACACATTGTATATGCAAAAAGTATTACCTTTGCTGATAAAACTTTTTTACATTGTCCTCACAGTGGATTCCTGAATTGAGACATTATGCACCTGGTGTTCCAATAGTTCTTGTTGGAACTAAACTTGGTAAGGATTATTTATTCATTTTCAAGTCAGCTTGTGTTTGCATGTGGCGGTTAAGCACTTAATCTGGTGCTTAAGTAGAGCGATGTATCGGGAAGAGTAATGGGTTAATCCTGATCTTCAACACATAAATCTCTGATAGATATCTTTTCTTCACTTATGAGATGTATGCATCCGTACAGTAGTTCTTTATATTCAAAGAATTTTTTCTCAGTTTACTGAAACTTATCTCATTATTACATAACTGCCCAGTGTTTTATTTTTTCCCTTTCTTGTGTGTTGTCTGTGTCGCACACTTGTTGAAAGTAGCAGTTCATAATATGAAGTTCCTTTTGCATCATCTTCAAGTTTATTCTATTTTTCCCTATTAATTCATTCTCAACAACTTGCAATTACCGAGTAGAAGAACAATCACCTGACAGTAGTTCATTCTCAGATCTTCGGGATGACAAGCAGTTCTTTGAAAACCACCCTGGTGCAGTGCCTATTACCACTGTTCAGGTAAATAACTAGATAAACATCCGCTGAAGTGGATGTACAAAGGATTTTGGTTAATTTTGCTGTTCTTTGCTGAAGGGAGAGGAGTTGAGAAAAGTAATCGGGGCCCCAGCATACATTGAGTGTAGTTCAAAAACTCAGCAGGCATGACAACTATCTGTTCTTGTCTTACACTGCCCCCATTTCGTATCTCTGCATATGTTATTCAAGGAATTTATTTTGATGGTTTGTTGCAGAATGTGAAAGGGGTGTTCGATGCAGCCATTAAAGTGGTGCTCCAGCCGCCAAAGTCAAAGAAGAAGAAGAAGAAGTCACAGGGTGTCTGTTCCGTATTATGATCAAGGAAGAATATGCTTTGCTCGTGCCGGAAGAACGACTTCTCATATGTACTCGCCTTTTTCTCAGCATATCTTTAATCCGTGTCATCCCAAGGAAGCGGCGAATGACGGGATCGTATCATCATCATCGTATACGGCCCCAGGCTGACATTCCAAGATGCAAATAGAACAGTGATGATGTTTGTTTCTTATTTTGCAATCAGTTTGTTAGTAATGACCAACATTGCTAACCCCCCCAATTTGTCTGTTTGAATTGTTCATGTATTAATGAGATACCTAAAAGAACTGCTCCCTGGGCATGAACATGGTTTAGTTCTCGTAACGTATATTGTCTAATTCCATTCACATCATCATCTTGTCTCTCACTCCACTATCTAAATCTAATAACTGCAGATTTAATTAGGAAAGTTAATTCAGGCATCAAATACATTGAAACAAACAAAGATCTTTTAACCGACTTTTTAAAATTTATTGAAGTTTATGTCCACTAAATTAAGGCAAAGATGATGATACTGATGATACTTTTCTTTAGTTGCATAAAAACCATTTTGAAGAGAGCGCAATTTGACAACCCTGCAAAATCGTTCTGCTGTAAATTTAGTTTGGAAGGGTAGATCCCTAAATGATGAAGATAGATAATTTTTAGTCAACATTAATGTTGTAAGATTAAAATGAACCATTGAAACATAGTCTCCTTAAAAGGTGCTGACATTCTTTTTAATGTGAAGAATAATAATCAACAACAAAATGCATGATTTATCATGATGCACTTGATCAGTGCCCACAAAATTGAACAAAATTGAATATCATTTATATTGATCCTAAAACAATGCCAAGGAAGAAGATTTCCAACAGGCGCTCTGTACAACGTTAACTCTTTAGAGTAAAGAATTCTAAATCAAAATGGGATCGTGTAAGGCAATGAATAGACATCAGCATCTGGCAGATACTGTCCTCTCGGCCACAGACTGGAACTTCGGCAGCTGGGAACCGGACTGAAAGCTTTGTTGGTGGTTGCCTTCGTGGTTTGTCCATCCTGCTTTCTTGTCCCAAAGAGCCATTCTTCATCGTCCATTTGTTGCTCCAACTGAAGCGGGGGTGGAATCCACTTCTCAAACAGAGCTTCATATTCGGATTCTGCAGGACTTCTGGTGCGAGTAGGGAATGGCACAACATTACCCTGCGGACGAATGTCCTTGACAGCATGAACTGAACGAGAATGATCTTTGATCCGAGGTTTAGGAGGAGCCTCCTCAACAGCTACAACTGTGTTAGAATTGGTGAAGCAAGGTTTTTGCTGATTGGGTCCACAGCTATTTTCATCCCTCTTCTGATCAACACAATCATAGCGTCCAGATGTAGAACACGTCTGTTGTGTATCAGCTGAGGAATCCTCTTGGTTGCTCAGTGAAGAAGCCAGCTTAATCCGGATGATTTTTCCTGTTGGTGATCAATAACACATATTAGAGTTTGTTCACGTGCTTGCTTATTTCATAAAAGAGCCTATCATCAATAAAGAGAACCCACCAGGTTTAGAATCTTCATTAGGCTGTAATTTAGCATCCCTTTTCCTCTTGTGGTTGATCTGAGTTCCGTCAGACAAATAGCCAGGGCTCTGAGGCCATACTGGTTGTCCATGCTCCTCAGTAAGGCCACTCTTTTCTAATTGTTCCGCTTCAACTTTGGTTCCCTTTAGACGGTCCTCGGCTTGTTTAGCGCATTCCTTTTGTTTCTGATCATTCAAGTCACAGCTACAAGAAGATTTCTCTTTACGTTCTTTTCTTCTCTGTTTCTTTTCCTTACTCTTCTCACTCCTCTCTTTCCTGTGCTTACTTTTCTCTTTCTTCCTATCATGCTTGCTCTGTTGTCTTTCAGATTGGAGCTATAACGCACCAGAATAACCATTTCAAAAAGAGCAGACGACGCAAGCACCAAACAGATCAACCATGGCCAAACTCATAAAATGCAACCCTTCAAAAGAAGAGCTATTTCTATTGTACAGAAGAATTATTATCTGGACTCAGATAATCAGAGTCAAGCAGCAAATTCTTTCATTCACAGCATGTATTCATATGCCTAAGTATATCAAAAGGAAAAAAAAAGTTTGTGTGGAATATCATTGCAAAACGTTCGTCTTTATCATATTACCGAAAACCCTAAACCTATTCGTTTTAAAACTTGCAAAAAAATCCCGATTTAAGAAGCCATCCAGTTAAAACAACAGGTTATGAGTTAGAAAATACTTATAAAACCAAGATTTTCCCATGACCAATAAAACATAAAGAAACAATAAGTTTCAAATGTTTACAAAATCGTTCCTGCTTACGAAGACGGAACATCCATAAAAGATCCAAGGATCCATTGTGAACGACATGCAACTAACAGACTCCCAACCCACTATACACTCGAGCCCTCAAAGATCTCTTATTCCTTGACACACAAAGAAGAACAGACCTAAATCTACACTCCCAAACAATCCAATATCCAGATCCCTATTATCATGTCCAAAACTCAGAACCCTCGCCAATCGAAACAAGAAAATCCTCTTCCACTCTCTCCTATATCCTCTCTCTGGGTAAATCCCATAAAAATTACAAGAACAGCCATTCCTGATTATACATACCCCATCCAAAAAGTTACAAATTCCAAAAAGATCTCGCAATCAATTGGAATCAGAACACAATTGAATCCAGCATACATTATCATCATCAAACCAAATAGCTCAAACAAACCTTAATCGATTCGATCAAGGCCGCCTCGGTCCTAGCCACCTTCCCCGCGTAACCAGGAGGTGGGTAAGGAAAGCAACGAGACATCTGTGTCTATTAAGATGGGGAAGAAGGATTCGGCTGATGAGAGATTTGAGAGAGAAAAAAAAGCCCTTTGGATTACAGAAAAAATCAAAACAAAAAGACGATCGCGATGAAAACCCTAGCGGAGAAAGAAGACGATTTCTTCGAAGTAGGCGGCAAATCAGAAAACCTAAAAGCCTCTTACGCGGCTTCTAAATGGGGGGAACCTCACTATTTATAGAGCCGATCGACCGACTTTCGACTCTAAAATTCCTATTTTACCCTTTTACGCCTTTAATTGGAAATTTATTATTATTAGTTTTTATCTAAGTCGATCTCACTTTGAATTTTGAATTTCATCCGGTTTCCACTATGATCAAATGGTAAAATTTATATATTTATAGAGATTTATGGCTATTCTATGAATTTCTTAAATGAACAAAGTTTCTAAAATTTAATTTCAAAAAACATTAATATTATCACTTATTTAAATACTTATTAGAAAAATAATTAATATTCTTGTATTACTTACTTTTTCAGTTCATTTTATCCTATAATTTTTTTTGAAAAAAAAATAATCTTCCACAATTCTTAAATAATACTAAGATAATTTATTTGATAACAGTATCAACAAGCTTACTCGTCAAGTCAAGGGAAATATTTAGATTTTTATTGGTGGGAAGGAACCAACCGTCAATTTTTCGATATTAGATACAGATAAATTTTCAGGATTTAAGTATTTTGCGCCTTCCAATTATAAAGTAAAAAAAGAAATTTTGTGATAAGAAACTGAAAATTTGAACTACAAGGGTACTTTCGGAAATACGATGCCATGGGAGCGGGGGTTTGACGCGTTCCCATACGCAAAGTAGGAAAGTTCGTAGAGGTATGATCTACTGCTTCGCGGAGCACCGTGATACTGTGCACCGTCTTCAGATCAACGGCTGGTACCTCACTAGTTCCTCTTTCCTAAACCCTTGCAAAACCTTGCAGAAATCCAACTTCCAGTGAAATCTTGGTCGTCATGAGAAGGATTAATGGAGTTCATCTGCTCAGCCGAATTGTAAGTGGTGATGCCACCACCGCAAATTATCGGCCGCTCCTCCGCCAGTCGGCGGTTCACAGAACGCGCTCAGGCTCCGATATCCGGTGCTTTTTGCAAGGAGTGAGCCCATTTGGCTTGTATGATCTTTCTTTTGTTCGAAATGTTGCAGGGAATAGCCGGTGCTTCTCTGTGGCCTCTTCGTCTATGCTTCAAGAGGTAGTTCATGATCCGCCACGGTCGTCGTTCGTCCCCAAGGAGGTGGTTCTCTATCAATACGAAGCTTGCCCGTTCTGCAATAAGGTTAAAGGTAATCAAACTCGTAGAAGCATTCTCGGAATATTAATTTTTGTCAACTCAATTTTGACTAGGAAAACAAAGGAGGTAGATTAGAGTGAATCATGTTTGGGAGTTATAAAGCTGCAAAATAGGTTTTGAATATGGAATCAGATACAAAATTTCCCGTATTTATGGCTAGTTATGAAGATTAGATAATACACTAGCTTTGAATGGAACTATGAGCTAAAGCTACAATTCTATGCCATCTTTTCCTTCATTGGTCTTTAAAACTTCTGTTCATTCTATTTTTCTTCAGCATTCTTGGACTATTACAACATTCCTTACAAAGTGGTGGAGGTGAATCCCATCTTCAAAAAGGAGATTAAGTGGTCTGCATACAAGAAGGTGCCGATTCTGATGGTTGATGGTGTACAGATGGTAGATTCTACAGGTTCTGCCTCGCATGAAATTACTTGGAAAAATGGAGATTATACCATTTTTTGTTATGTTCAAATATTTTCAATTAGAGTAGTTGTAGATAATCACCCTATTCTGCTTGTACAGATATAATTGATAAGTTATACCAAGGAATTCATCCTGAGAACTCCACCTCAAACTCAGAAGAAGAGAGGAAGTGGCTTGGGTATGCATTTATACAAGTTTTTTAACATTTTAAAGATCTCAAGCCTCTGTACTCTTTTACAAGCAGCTTTACTGTGAACCCAATTGAGATGTTAGGGAAAATAAAGTCAGTTACGTTACTGGTAAAGAATTTGACTTCTTTGCCTATCAACACATGGGGATTGATAAGCATATCTTGTCATGTAGGTGGGTGGATAATCACCTGGTGCACGTTTTATCACCAAACATATACAGAAATTTCAAAGAGGCGCTGGAGTCTTTCAACTATATAACCACACATGGTATGATAGTAGATCATCTATGAACTATTTTAGCCGACTTTGTTGCAAAGTTTTATAATTTTTTACAATGTTTGTTTGCAGAGTAATTTGGTTCCTAAATTATAAATTTTTATTTCACTTTCTGATTGCATGGAAATAGGTCAATTTCAATTTGTACGAACAGATGTTGGAATTGCTTATAATAGTGGGGAGTTAATTTTAATGATCACTTAGAAATAGACTTAATCCAAGTTCCAACAAAGTAATGCGTTTTTTTTTTTGTTTTTTTGTTTTCCTTTCATTCATTCATTCATTATCCTTTTTGTTTTGCTTATCAATTTCTGAGTTTAAGGGAGAGAGGAGAGGACCAGAGATCTAGATTAGAAGTTAGAGAATATAAGGATGGATGAGCAAGGGGCTCTAAAATGCTATGTTCAGCAGCAGGTTGATGTGGCTTAGAAAAGTATCCGAGCTTCCGTCGTCGGCCCTTGTCATTAGACCACTATCTATGCATGTATTTTCAGCCTGGACTCTCGAATCTTTTGGTTCTCCCAGGATATGCGTAGTTCTCAATTCGTTTAAAACATAATCACATATGTTGAGAGTCATTTGGTGACTCCATCTTTGGTATAATTGCAGTCCATCTTTGGTATAATTGCAGTTTTATAACGCTGTATACTGAGATGGTGAGTCAATGCTTGTGGGACAGAATTGAAGTAGTCTTAAGGTTCTAATTCTTAAGTTTTATATATCTTGAAGTTAACCTCAATGTTGTAGCTTTGTTATTATTCACTTTGTAATTTGTATTACATTGAATCCTATTATTATCTGCAGAGGAAAACGTTTTGAGCTCTTCTATCTTTTTTTCTTTTCTTATTATTATTTTGATATGTGTCTTTCTCTGCTTAATTGAATAATTCATTTGAGGTTTGAGTGCCTGACTTGTATGTATAACTTTAATATGGTGCAGGAAATTTTAGTTTCATCCAAAGGATAATATCGAAGTATGGTGGGGCTACGGCCATGTATTTTGTTTCCAAGAAACTGAAAGAGAGACATAACATCAAAGATGAGCGTAAAGCCTTGTATGGAGCTGCAGAAACATGGGTGGATGCACTGAAAGATCGTCAGTTTCTCGGTATGCTTAATTAATTCATGATTCTGTTCAATTCTTTAGATTAAAGTTAAAGTACATAAAAATAACAGTTTCACAATGTATTTGTCTCTGAATAGGTGGATCAAATCCTAATTTAGCTGATCTGGCCGTCTTTGGTGTCTTGAGACCAATCCGGTACCTTCAATCTGGAATAGATATGGTAGAGCATACAAGAGTTGGTGAATGGTATACTAGAATGGAAAAGGCTGTGGGAGAGTCTGCAAGGATCGCCTCCTGAAGTTAGTACAATTTACAGTTTTGTTTTTGTCTGTAATACTCAATCTCTTGCCAGGTTATCGATAAATATCTGAACACTTAGAACGTCAGATCTAAAAAGCTTGTCTATGAGAATAATCTGCTAGATCCATGTTGCTAATTAAGAATTCTTTTGTCCTTTCAGATGATTTGAGGGTCTGAATTTGTACTTAAAAGTGGTGTTGCCTTATTAAATTTAACTGTATTAAGTTTGGTATGACAATCTTTGAGAGGTGAATAAGATTAGTAGAAAACTTTGCAAATTGACATGTAGGCGTAATACTTTTAGTCAATCTTGCTCTTGCACGCTGTAAATCATTAGCAATTCAAAATCTTAATTTTATTTCACAAGCAATTTATTAATTTACACATTGAATATCAATACTCTGTAGAATCAAGAAGACAGTATATTGGTAGCGCAGGTAAGGAATAAAATTTAAATACAATGAGTGAGGGAGATTAGTGATAGAAATTGACTCAGGGACTGTAGTCATGATGAAACATAATCTCTTTGCAGGATCAAGATCAGATTTGATCCTTCCCATTAAGTAGGATTAGAATATTACAATTGATCTGTTTCTTGTGGGCTAAAGAGCAACACTTCGTGAAGTTTGAGAACAACCTAAATGTTATGAAAGAGCAGATAAAAAAGCTGTATTCTAAAAGAATTTTACAGTAAAAATAGTCAAAGAATATGGGCTAGAACAGCCCTAAGATCCCAAAGTTCACGTTTTTCCTTTTATCCCATCCCCTCAATATTTCTCTTACCTCTGATCTTCTGCCATTCACCCTCCAAATTTTCATTGATAACATGAGGCTTGGAGGAGAAGGTTGCCATTGGTCCACGAGGTAGAAAGTGATATTGCCACTCGAGGAGATGTGATCCTCTTTTATTCACTTGTGTTGGCTCTCGTGAAAAGCTTGAAGGTCAGTGTCTATGTTCTAGTTCTAGGGTTATTCCCTTTCTCAATTATGACAATATTAGGTTGGATCGTCATCAAGGTTTTGGTTGAGGTGGCTTCAAAATTCTGGGTGCCGAGATCTAAACTATGGTGGGTAGGGCTCCCTTAGTTACCCCGAGAAATTTTCCTCTTGGGCAACTGTAAGCGGGTTATTTTGATTGGAGGGGAGTTGGGAGACTGAGATTTTCAAGTCCAACAACTCAAGAACCAATGAAATAGGGGATTGGTCCACTGCTTGAAAAATATTGGCTAGAAGAAACCTTCAAGGAGAGGGGAAGAGCTCATGGAGCTACCTTAACTTATTGAGCAGAATTCGGCCTACAAATGAGAAAGATAGAAGAGTGTGCCGGGTTTAGAATTCAGGTTTCTTGTTTGTGAAATCCACTCTAAATTAACTTCATGGCTCTTAAACCGTCCATATAGAATTTATTCGATGAAAGTCAATCTAGGTCATGGAATCAACTCGATCATTAGATTCTAGATTAGAAGCTGATAATCCTAACTCGTTCTTGTGTAGAGAGGCTCTCGCTCAACAGATCAAAAGTACGTTGGAAATAACAAGCCAAACAAGGGCTAGTTTGGGAATAAACTTAGAAAACTACGCACAAAGCAAGCTCGAGTGGCGGTAACTTCTGCTAAAATAATGAAAGAACCCGCAGTTTGCTTCAGAGCAGAACAATTAGAACTAGACTCAAGAAAGAAGGTTCGGTCCTTTGGAAGTCTAGATGCCCCAAGACTTTTTTCTTTTTCATTTTTTTTTTAAAGTTTAAATATGGACTCTTTGCTCTGGGGTAGGGTAGTCAACGCAGCAGAAAGGCTACAATAGACGTCCAAATATAGCACCAACTCCAAGGCTTAGATGCTCTTGGTAGTTCTGCCATGGAGCAGAGGAAATTCAATATCATATCTTCTTCCGAGGCCTCTTTAGTTCTAAATTGTGGACTTTTTTGTTCTCTTTATTCAATGTTTTGTGGGTTCTAACAGGTTCTATGAAGGATAATATCCAACAAGACAACTATTTTGTGGGCATGCATTCAAATCAACCAAACCAGGGTTCATTCGTTCAAGTTCCTAATTTGGAATTTGATTTTTTACTAAATTATAAATTTAGTCACTCAACTGACTTTAATTTCGATTGTTGTATATCTATTTAATTCCTAAATTTTAATAAGTTTTAATTATGTCTTTCGACCTTAAACTGATTGAGCTTTCATCGAGAAAAATGAAATCAGCAAAAACAAGCCCACAAAACGACAATCCAAAAAGAACAACCAATCTGACAAATGAAGAAATGCTTCAAATCTAAGAGAATAAGGCCTCGTAAATAATTACAAAAATCTTTTGAAAGAGATGCACAAAGTATTGCTTTAAATCTAGAAAGGTACGTTCGAATCTCCTCTGAATATACTACCACTTACACTACCACCATTCTCCAATTAATATTGACCTAGACATCGGAGTATTCACCTTTGTTTTGCAGGTTATTTGACTCACGGAATGAATAAACCCTATTGCTTGGACGAACGTTTCCATGCACAAACGGGAAGATTTGAGTTTTAAATCAAAATTTATATTTTGACTAATTAATTAATGTAAATATTAAATTTTGTCCAAGTAAAGCTACTCATTTCCAAGTTTACTGTTCATGGTTTAATTAAAAAAATTTAAAACTTTACAGTTAAAATTTAACTAAATACAATGTATTAGAATGTGGTAGGTGACCACAACACACTTGGCAAGAAAATTTGGTATGTCATTGTACTCTATTCAAAGAATGATAATTTCAAAAATAAAAATAATGTAAAAGTATATTTTTAAAATTTATATAATGCTAAGGGGTGGTTTATTAATGAAAGTCAAAACACGTCGGATAAGTCTAAGAACTGGCAGGCGGCCAGTTTATGATGGATCCTACATAACACGTGGGTTTTTCATTTACACGTGGGCGAACTATTGGGGTTGAGGTGTTTACGGATTGGGTTAGGGAAGTTTTTGGATCAACCCAAAAATTCGGGTTATCTAAAGGTGATGTTGATTCAAAGAAATATATATTTATAGCTTATGTGGTATGCTTATGATACAATAAGAGATTATGTGACAAGGTGAGTTTAATGTTTACTAACTAAATTTTATTTTTTCATGGTTCGATATTAATCAAATTAGATAAATTTAAATAAGATAACATTATCCAATAAGTAGTTAGATATAAATTACTGTTGAGTTATGTTTAATAATAATAAAAATTTTCCAAACAATGTCGCAGACTTCATAAAATAAAATAAAGATTCAAAAGAAAATGAGGAAAAAAGAAAAATAAGGATTTTCCTTCTCTCCGTAGATTCTTCAACCCGTTCGTTCGTTTTACTTGTGGGCTTAGGTGGAGATCCACTTAAATGAGAAGGAAAATTCTCGGTTAGATTTTTTTGCTTCCCCACCCCCTGCAAACATACATTCCTGTCCTCGTTTCTTATTCTCGGCCCCACGTCATTTTTTTTTTAATATATATACACTCAAATACTAAAAAAAATAATGTATTTTCCTTATATTCCCTAATTTACAATCCGTAGGATTGATTTAAACTATAAACGAGTAAGGATATTGTCTAAAGCCCCATCTTTTTTTAATATATATGATATCTATTTACTTTAGATTTTTAATTATAAATAAAATTTAAAATATAAAACAATATTCTTTTCATAATTTTTTTAATATTCAGAATATTGTTCTAAAAATGAGAGATCCATGGAACCTTTTCAAAATTTCTTTAGAATCTTAATATAATTTTCTGGAAAGTCTCCAAGTTTATATTTATCTTTTTTATTAATTTTTTACAACTAAAATCTTTACACCTTTCTTAAGAAAAAAGCTCCATAAATATATTAGGTAATCTAGATTAATTTTAATTTAGCTCACTCCGTCAAATCTCAACGTTTAAAAATTCTTATTTACTCAAATCAATCAAATGGTTACAAAATTTCAGATTTTTTTTCAAATACTTTTACTTATTTAAAGAAAAATTCATTTTTCTTTTTATACTTATTTTCTAAGTTCTAAATCGGTTCAAAATTAAATCGACTTGAACCAACCCACATAATTGACCATTTAATTTATACACATGTATAAGCCACATTATACTTTCATTAAATCTAACCAAATTTGATAGGGACTAAATTGTAACCAATTTAAAAATACACGAATTAGATCTTACTTTAATAAAGGTTAAGAGACCAAATATACTTTTTAATCTTTAATTTTTCTTAATATCTAAATATTGATTAACATAATAATAATCATGATTGATTTAAGTAAACTTTTTTTTCTTTATTCTTTATACAACCTGCGGTTAAAGAATATATGTCTTAATCAAGGCTTAGAAAACAATACTAATTGAGGGGGTGCTTTTACCTCTTGAACTTGGACATGATTATTGCCCATATCCAAAGTTTAATTATGAATGATGTATATTTCGCTAACCTTGTGGAAATTTTGGTAACCAAAGACAGAAGAAACTCCTCTACGAAGCTCCAAAGCAAAGCAAAAATGGCGAAACTGGAAACCCGTCACTCACAGTCACCACCGCTTCATTCAGCTGCCTTTTACTTCTTTTTCTTCGCCTTCTTCCTTACGACCGCGCTTGCTCAGAATCTACCACC
>NW_019104518.1:150182-184737 GCF_001995035.1 Momordica charantia | reverse complement strand
AATTGTCATTTTTGGTTTACTAATTATTCCATTGCATTACGATGATGAACTGAAGGGTTCCCTGCGCGAAGAGTGGAGGTGTGAGATTCACAGTGAATGGCAGAGACTACTTCGAGCTAGTTTTGATAAGCAACGTGGGAGGAGCTGGGTCCCTCCAATCGGTGTCCATCAAGGGCTCAAAAACCAACTGGATGCCAATGTCAAGGAATTGGGGGGCCAATTGGCAGTCCAATTCTTACCTAAATGGCCAATCTTTGTCCTTCAAGCTCACCACCAGCGATGGGCAGACCCAAGTTTTCAGCAACGTGGTGCCCTCTGGCTGGAGATTTGGCCAAACTTTTGCAACCAATGTCCAATTCCGCTGAGCCCATCGGAGTGGCTGAGGCGAGCCAAGTGGGGTTTTTTAATGACCTACGGAAGCAGCCCGCCATGGCGTTGTATTTGTATTGTTCACTCATGGGACTTTCAATTTTCAGCCGATCTTTAATTACTCATATGATATAAAAGTGGTTTTTTTTTTCTTTTTTCCTTTTTGAAACTCAATTTGTAATATTAGTTTTACAACAAATATTTATAATATATATTCGACAAGTTTGCTTTGTGTTTAATTGTCAAAAGTTTCTCTGTGTTCGTCTGATCTCTCTCCCAATTGTGTACAAGTTGTGACAGAATGTAAACGATTTTGATATAAGATCATGATAATGCTAATTAAGTTATGTTTTATGGACCTTTTTTTGGTAGCAAATTGAATTAATTAAGGTATGCGGAATGGAACACCTATTAAATGAATGTTGCTCTGGTTCTTGTTATGGTGAAGTAAAGCAAGACTAAAATCTGACAAACCCAAGCCTGGATATCAAGTGGGCCCCTGAGAATTTCAAAGGCCGACACTAAGGAAGTGGCCCCAACCCAACCAAAGACCGAAGCAAACTTGTGGACCGGCCAGTTGACTTTGATCAGAATTTGTAGCCCACCAGACTTGGTCGGCTTGGCCAAGCCTGGGTTGCTTTCTTGAGCCTCGAGGCTGACTAACCTCGATCAGTTGGTCTGCTCAGCTTGGTCAACCCACAAGACCATCTTTGGTTGGGTTGGCTCAGTGTTGGTGGCTCGATCGATCATCCTCTGATAGTCATGAACAAGTCACATGAACTCGTCTTACCTCTRTTAGAGAAAAACATGAAGAGAAATTAAGGAAACACAAAATTAACCAATCCAAACCCAACAGTAGCGTTGTTTCCTTAAGACAAATTTGTTCCCTCCCTAGTACTCAAGGTTTGATGAATAATTGTCTCATATGATATGATGGATTACCAACTTGTGAGTGCAGCAGTTCAATCACATGACTCAACAAACACCCACATTTAAGTAATCATACAGAGAAAATGAAGAGAACTTTGAGGGAAGATTTTTATGTATCTCAAGACTGAAAAGAACAACATATTTATAGACTATTTGTGACAATTCAAATAGTCACGTCTTTTTCATATAAAGTTATGTTTTTTGATAAAAAAGATATATCCTTTCATATACGATTATGTCATTTACAAAAAGACATATTATTTCATGAAAAATTGTGATTCTTTATTCTTAATAAAAATAATTTTATTCATAAAATTTGACAACCTTGATAGGAGCCCCCAAAGAAAGAAGATTTTGAGATATACGAATTCGAATCGTCCTCATGATCTAAAGATTCAAAACTATCCTTACCTAATAAATTCAAAAGAAGAAGATATCATATTAATTCTATCAATTTTAAACTTTCTACCATCTCTGAGAAACTTCACAGAAAACTGTACTCCTTGCTACGCTTTACATAAAACTCCAAATCTGACTTAAGCATGGATGTGTGTGACTAGCACAACACCAATACGTAATCTTTCTACTTTGCAGGTCTCGTCGAATTTCTTTCCTTCAAAAAATTAGTGGAGATTTGATAATTTTGATGGTCCATCAAATTTATGGCTCAACCCAAATTTATTTCCAATCTTAGGTTCGCCACTTATGTTTTGATTCTTGTAAGTTGTAATATGGACTAAGAATCAAAGCTCTACCGATCTTTTTGAAAGTTAAAAATTCAACTTCTCTGTCATATCCTTCTAACAGGGTTAAATGCTTTTTTCGTATCTTAATAAAAAAAATTCTCACAAAAGACAAACTATCTACAAAGTAGATCTACAAGTTTAACATTGACTAAAATAATTTAATGTCTTAAATATAAATTATCTCACGTGAAATAAAATAAACGTTACCCTTAAGAGACTAAAGCGAATATAACTTAGTAGTAATTGGTATATATCTTCCATCAAAAAATTGTAAGTTCGATGCCATACATCTACCTATTAAAATAT
The DNA here is from genome assembly GCF_001995035.1 of Momordica charantia. Next base: position 182,386 of record NW_019104518.1, on the reverse strand, counting down.
ATATATATATATATAAAAGAAAGGATGGGCAACCTATTTAATTGAGAAAGTAAATTAGAAAAGGAACTGCAGTTGATTTAAGATAATTAATTTTAGTTTTTTTAATACGATAAATATGTGGTAGGAGAATTTATTAAATGAACAAAAAAATAGAGAGAAAATGGATAAAAAAAAATCGAAGAAAATAGGGAAAATGAATTCTGGAGCATGCGATGGAGCAAATCCCACAAGCAGAAGGGTAAGTCTGCACGTCACGTGAGCCTGGAAGAAAGAACGCGAGGCCCGTGTATTCCACTGCCAAATGGCGCGTGAGAACGTGAAGTATCAAATATTTTATATTTTCCTCGAAATATTGCCACGTGTCAAATTTATGTTGTTCCACTACGTCGACTTTTCAGCCACATGTTTTGTTGCGCTACAAAAAATTTTAGGAAAAATCTTTTGGCTCTGAATGGTATAGGAGCACTCCTCCCGTATTACATGTGTTGGTTTTCTAATTCTTTATTATTATTTAATTAAAACTGAATATCATTAATATCTCATCAAATATTTCTTTTTTTTTCCTCTTTTTTCTCTCTCCCAACAATGTCCACAATTTAAAGGTACAACAAAGTTTGTTGCCTTTTATTTTTTCTTATCATTTATTGTTTTTTCTCTACTACCACCTATTTTCAAATGTTTAATTAAATTGCTATGTCTAAAGAAACCACGCCAGCAAGATACCTTACCATCGAGAAGAGAATAAATATCGACTTATTAAATTACTTTTGACATCTTGATTTAGTTGAACTATTGAGAGTAGACGTTGTTATTTAATGTAAAAGAGGAGGAAAAAAGATAAATGAAAAGAATTTTCTTTTTTAAAGTTTGACTTTCTATGATTTGTACCTTGTATTGTGAAAAAAATATTATGTTTTATTTGTTGAATAATTGAAGAAAAACAAATTTGTAACAAAAAGAAAAAGTATTTTTTTGAAACATAAATAAGTGGGATTGAATAGGCACAATAAATTTAAATTAAAAAAATATACAATAAATTTGGAAAAAAATATAGAAATTTTGAATTAAAAAATACAATAAATTTAAATAAAAAAGATATATAGTAAATTTGAAAAAAAAAACAACAAATGAACCAGAGAGGTATTTGTGATTTTACGAAATAAGGGGAGTGAGAAGTTGTACAAGAGAGGTATTTGTGGTTGTAATGAGAGGAGACCAAACCTTAATTAAATAAAAAGAAAAAACAAAACCAACATAGGTTTCCACGTCTTTTTTTTTTTTTTTGACTTCTAGACACAGGAGAATTCGAACCTGGATCTTGGGTGTAGCCTCTAGCCACTGCACCAACACCCGAGGGTGCTATGTTTATACGTTATTGAGTCCAACACAATGTTCATTTTCTTTATTTATTCATCATTAGTTCTTAATTTCAAATTAATAATTACTTCTTAAAATGATACGAGGAAATGTTGAGACTCTACCCGCGTCATTTTTTTAAGTTATTACAAATATTAACAAAGTTTCATTTTCCTTTTTCATTCAAATCCATAAGGAATTCTTCTAACATCTAGAAGAATTTCTCAAAATTTTGGCATTTATTAACTTTTTAAGTTCTCTAATGAGTGCATTTAAATTTTTATAGTTTCATTTTTTAAATTTATTTTATTAATTTCAATATTGATTATGCATAAAAAAATATCATATCTCTATAAAATTTTGACAATATTGAATTAATTTTTATACAATAATATTTTCCAAAAAAAAAAAAATTATACAGTAATATTTCAATTTATCCTATTATATTTTATCCGTAATAAATAATACTTCAATTTTTTCCAAGTATAACTTCATCTCTAACAAAAAAAAGGCCAAAACTAAATTTATAAAATAAAAATATTTTTATTATAAAATGACATGTTTAATTAGAGTTTGAGTATAAAATAAATATTTTTAATTTGTCTCTAAAAAGTTGCTCAATATATAAGCAATTCTCTATTATAATTTAAGATATCAAATCAAAGATCAATTTTTGAACCTGGTTCAAATGGATCCGACATCATGCTATATTATTGAACTTAAAAAGAAAAATATCCACTAGATTTTTTTGAGGAGTAAAAAAGGTTAAAAAAAAAAAGTAAACGCAAATTTATAATATATTTATTTTAAGTGTGAATGATGATATAAAATAGAATAAAAAGGGAAGAAGGTGAGTGGCTGAGGGGTTGTAGTCAAATCCAATTATTGATAATTAGTTAACTATTGTAGTTTTTTTTTTCTTTTAATAAAAAAGCTAATTATTGGAGTTGGTGATTGAGGAGTCGTTAAAAAAGGGATTATTGACAGCTTACCCACCTCCCTTCACTTCATCATTTTTTTTTTAATGGAAGAAATTGAGGACCAACATAAATATAATTCTCTCGGACACGTGCTTATACTCCTGTTTTTGAGGTTAGAGGTTCAAGCCCCTTCTCAATTCACTTAGCTATATAGCATCTTAAACTTCGGATCTCATGGGTAGGAAAAAATATTATGTTCATATTTACTTATTTTATTAACATATTTGAACACAATAAAYATGTCACTCGAAAGCTATATGACAGGTGAGATTCAACTCGTTCATTGTTAAAATCTTACTCATCTATGGATAAAATTCATTTTTTTCTAGTAGCGTGTCTAAGCGATATGCCACGTGTCTAAATATATTAATAACACAATAATTTAATGAAATATAAGCTTTTAGCTAACAACTTTTAACATTTTTATTTTTTTTTGGAATGAATTAAATTTTCAATTCAGCCAAATTAAGAGTCTTAAAAGATTAAGGAGTAAATCGAGAATTTTGGATAAGATTGTTAGGGACAAGCAGATTATTTTACACATGAAGGTACACCAATAACCTACAAATTAATGGTTTGACTTTTCTTTTCCTTTTTCTTATAATAAAATTACTTTAGGAGTGTCTAATAAATCTCTTAATTTTTAAGTGTGTTTAATTTAATAGATTTTTACAGATCTCTAACTTATTAGACATTTTTTAAAATTCAATATCGTCGTGTTTCTTTTTTTCAATTGAATTTTCGTATCTAGTAGCTCATTAACTTATCAATTTTATGCTAGTTAGGTTCCTAATTTTTTTTAAGAAAATGTCTAATAGGTTAGGGATCTATCAATTAATACAAAATAAAAGTATAAGAACGGCCTATCGTATATGTTTTAAAGTTCAAATACTTATTAAAAACACAACATTAAAAATTGAGAGATTCAAACTTGTAATTCAATTTTAAGATCTCTGTTGATACGAGGTCTTTTAGTTGAAACCAAAATAGTTGAGASGCGAGCAAATCACAAATTATAAGGTAACCCTAAAAATAAACTTTTCTGCAAATTGCCCCCTATCAATTTGTTTGCTTTAACATCACACAACTCCACACAAATAGTGGTTTTGGATCACCAAATATTTCAACAACCATCTCCCTCTCCATAACCACTCTCACTTGCTTCTCCCCTCTCTCTCTCTCTTTCCATACATATAAATACTCTCCTCACTAGTCAACATCTCATTCCATCCCCCATTTAAAGCTCTATCTTCAATTAAAACTCAAAAAGCTTCAACCCCATGTCTCTCTTCACCCTTCTTCTCCTTGCTTTCTCCTTCCTTCCCTCTCTCGACGCCTTGAGCTACCGCTTCTATGACCACACATGCCCCGATCTCGAGTCAATCGTCGCTAGAGAAGTCCACTTGGCCACCGTGAACGACAAGACCGTCCCAGCTGCACTGCTTCGAATGCACTTCCATGACTGTTTCATTAGAGTAAGCAACCGAAAAAAGATGAAAATTTTATTCGAAATTATATCTTCAATAATGATATAAAATTGTTGGCCACATAATTATTAATGTTCCAGTTCTGATTATATGAGATTTTTGTTGTGAAGGGTTGCGATGGCTCTGTGCTTCTCGACTCGAAGGGGAAGAACACTGCAGAAAAAGATGGTCCTCCCAATATATCGCTGCATGCTTTTTATGTCATTGACAATGCCAAGAAAGCCATCGAGTCGGTCTGCCCAAGCGTCGTTTCGTGCGCTGACATCTTAGCCCTTGCTGCTCGTGACGCGGTTGTTTTGGTAATTTGAAAAAAACACTCATCTTTGTGCTATAGGAAGCTTGAATTTTTAATGATTTGCCATTGAAACCAGTCTGGAGGTCCTCATTGGGAAGTCCCAAAAGGAAGAAAAGATGGAAGAATTTCAAAAGCAATTGAAACCAGACAATTGCCTGCTCCCACCTTCAACTTCTCTCAACTCCAACAAAGCTTCTCACAGAGAGGTCTTTCCATAGAAGATCTCGTTGCTCTCTCAGGTAATATTTTTTTTGACGAGTGTGATTATCAATATTAATTAAGAAAAATAAATAGGTTACAATATATTTAATTTTTTTCAGGCGGCCACACTCTTGGATTCGCCCACTGCTCGTCGTTCCAAAACAGAATCCACAACTTCAACTCCAGCCTCGACGTTGACCCGTCGCTGCAGCCAGCATTCGCTGCCAGCCTCCGGAGCGCATGTCCAGCGCACAACAAGGCGAAAAATGCCGGCTCCGCCTTGGATTCAACTTCGACGAGGTTCGACAATGCATATTTCAAGCTAATTCTTCAAGGGCGGAGCGTTTTCTCTTCTGATCAATCGCTGCTTTCGACCCCGAAAACAAAGGCTTTGGTGTCGAAGTTCGCCGACGAACAGCAGCGGTTCGAGAAGGCGTTTGTGAAGTCGATGGTGAAGATGAGCCGCATCGCCGGCGCCGGAGAAGAGGTCCGGCTTAACTGCAGGGTGATCAGATGAAAATTAATGTATGGATCATTTTGATGATCTCTCTGTTTCTTTATTATTTGGGTGGGAGTTATTTCAGCTGAAGAGAGTGATAAAGGAGATGCTTGGCTTTGAATTATATGATACTATATATTTAGTATATGAACAAGGTTTGTTGTTCAAATTGATTGGGTAACGGGTACAGTTTGTTTCTTTCGAGAAATTGTTTAATGGGGTTGGATTTTTCTTCCTCTTATTATTTTCTTTTTCGAAAGTAATGTATGAAAGTGAAGGTTCAAAGCAATACACATGTATTTTTATGGGAGAATTCATTTTTATGATCATTGAAAGTTATTTTTAATTTTATTTTGAAATTAAATAAGTGTGAAAATATTTAAATCAAATTACATAAATACGTAAACATGGTTCAAACTAGTTAAAATAATTTTATTTTTGTTAAACAATATAGTAAGTCAGTGACATATGAACAAAAAAATTGGTGGTCGAAGCTCGGGAAGATTTCTAGTCCTCCCGTAGTAGGGGAACTATTAAATTATGTCATGTGTAAAGAAGTACTATTATTATTTAAATAAAAATATTTTTAGTTTTTATATGAACCCACAGACAAAACTGATCAACCACTCTCCCACATTATCTCTCTTAAATTAATCCTATATTCTGTCTCTTATTAAATATTTTAGACGTGATTATTTATTTTCATTTTTCTAATTTATTCTATCTCTTTATTCTTATTTACATCTTCACTTATTTCTCTCACCTTCTATTTTTATTTTTTTGAAAATTTCTCCATTCAAACTAATTTCTTGTTTCTTTTTCTTAACGATTTCCACTCCACAATTTAAATTATGTATGACTTTTCTATTTATTTTTTTATTTTTCTTGTTCTTTATTATTATTATTTTCTATTACATTCTAATCATTTTATATATTTTTTAATTTTTTATTGAATCCATAAAAATATTTATATGTATTCATCCTCACCCGAAAAAGTAAATCTCTACCTATGTTATGTTTAATTATTTACATTTTTTTAAATTCATCATTTTAAAATAAAAATAATAATAAAAAACAAGAAAAATAAAAATTAAATAGAAAAATCATGGTGAAGTAGAAATCATTAAGAAAAAAGAAACAAGAAATTTAGTTTGAATGGAGAAAATTTCCAAAAAATAAAAATAGAAGAGAGAGAAGTGAGTGAATTTTACAAAATAAAAATAGAAAATGAGAGAAGTAAGTGAAGATGTAAATAAAGACGAATAAATTAGAAAAGTGAAAATAAATAATAACATCTAAAATATTTAATAAGAGAGAGAATGTATGATTAATTAAGAGAGAATGTGGGATCTTCATTGATCAATTTTGTCCATAGATCCCACATAAAAACTAAAAATATTTTTATTTAAATAATAATAATACTCATTCATACATGACACAATTTAAGTTGAAGTAGCGGAGGGCCCGACTAGAAATTTTCCCATGGAAGTTCCATCAATATTCCTTCTTTCTATGACTTTATCCCTTTTTCTCGAGAAAGGGGACACCAATAGTTAATGAAGTACTCAACAACATCGAGCTGGCTTTGTTTCAATATAAATATATAAATATAACTGTTTTTTCTTTTAAGAATATATTTCTTTTCATATTTATGTAAATTTAGTCATTCACTTATATACCGTAAAATTTTAGTTACATTTCTAACAAAAATAAAATATACTCTTATAAATGAAGTTATTGGTTATGCTTAAAAATAATATAATTAACAATTTTATACATTTAACCAATCAAACCTAATGCACGTAGCTGGTTAAAACATTTATTCTCGATTAAAAGGTTAGAAATTTGAATCTACACCTTCATATATGGTTAAATTAAATAAATAATTTTATACATTTAAATCTAGATCTTGGATCCCAATATTTATTGGAATGTTGCGGACACTCTGAAAATTTTAACAAAAACATATAGAGTAATAGAGACCAAATAAAAAGGTTAAATATATGTTTTAATCTTGTATGCTTGAGTTTTCAACGATTTAATCTAAATTATTTAATATGTATTAATTTTAATTACTTTCAATTATACTATTTTTATTCATGATTGACTAATTAACTTACATAATATAATACTTAACGAGTTGGAATAAATTTTGAGAGAGAATTAAGTTACCAAAAGAAATGAAATATTTTAATCTATCCCCCAAATTTTTAAAAGTAACATAATTTCAACTTTTCTGTCAAGGGTTGAATTTTTCTCTAAATTTTTATCAACTCAATAAAATATCTTATCATGAAAACCTATCATCGACAAATTTTAATATTTATTGACTGAAATATATAAAACGTAAAGAGTAAATTGAATGTTTTTAAATGATAGGAACAAAATTAAAAAAGAAAAAACTAAAAACATCATGAATTAAAACATAGATTTTGTCCAGTTTAAGACATATAAAATTATATAGACTAAATTAAAATACAAACCAAATTATAATATTAATTGTTTATATTTGGAAACTTGAGTGCTGGCGTTGGTCTGACGCGGATCAGCTGGGTCCCGTGCAGCTTTCCCTCGTAACTCCCAATGAATCTTGTGATGAAAATGCAGAATACCAAATAATTAATTAATTACTATTTACTATATAAATTTAGTTTTAATTTTTTTTATTAGTTTGACCTTTTTGCCCCTAGACTTGGGCGTATGTACACTATTCTCAATGGATCATTTTTTCCATAAATCCAAGACTTCAAAGATATATCTTGAAGCTCTAAGCCACCTACTCTATTTCTTGGGAACTTAATTTTAATTATTTTATTATCACATTTTTAATTATTAATTTATTACTAGTTAAATTGGTGATCACTTTTGCTTCATTTATTCATGTACTCCCAACAATATTTGTTTGGATTCATGCACTTTTTATTTTTGTTTATTTTTAATCTTTAATCTTGATATTTTCAAAACGTCTCTGTTCATGTACTTTTAAAAAATGACCAATTTAGTCTCAATTTTTAAAATTTTAACACAAATTTTATGGACAATGAAACCTTTTAAATCAAATCTATTGCTTTTAAATTCAAGAAATCTAGTGGGGGAGTGTTATGATAAAATTAAGATAAAAAGAAATATGATAAAAATGAAAATAAAGATATTAAAATGACCACTTTTTAAAGTATAGAGATCAAAATAGATATTTTGAAAATACATAGACAAAATAAATATTTTAAAATTACATGAACCAAAATGAACTAAAGTGTAAATCACATCCTTCAAAATAGTATTTAAACTATTTTTTTCTTTTTTACGAAGATTTTTTATTGTTATTCTTCATATGGAAAAAGATAACAATAATTTTGTCGTTTGCAATTCTTATATGGAAAATTAATCAATCATTAATGAATTAAATTATTATTGATATAAAAACAATATTATCCTTAATAAGTTATAATTAGTCCGTATGCGGGCACGTCTCTGTCTCTATCACGTAAGTTTCGCACCCATCCACTTTAACCATTATTATTCACGTGTTCCATTCATTTTTTTAAAGTTTGAATTATAAATTTAAGCTTCTCCAAAAATAAAAAATAAATAAAAATTATATTGGTTATCTTTTTGCTTTAGTTTATTTTTGATTTTCGTATTTTCAAAATATTTGTTTTGATCAATATACTTTTTTAACTTTCATTTATTTTCGTCACTGTACTTAAATACAAATGTTTGTTTTAGTCTATTTTAAGAAGTGATCATTTTTTATCCTTATTTCAAAATTTTAACACAAATTCTATACACAATACAAATTATTTAATACAAATTTATTGTAATATTTAAAGAATTTATTGAGTGAAGTGTTGCTTTTTCTTTTTTTATGTAATTATAGTCTCTCTTTTTTATATACAATGTGTGGGTGGAGACTCAAGTTCACGACGTTTTGATTAAAGGTCCAAAAATGCACAAAAAAATTAAATAAAATTTTTATATTTGTAAAATCTTAATCTTATTGTTATATTTATAAATATCACAGCACATAAATTTTCCTTATTTTTATTAATTTTTAAATTATGTTTTATTTTAATATTTGAATAACCATAAACAATTCAATTTAGTCTTTATTTATAAATTTTCTTGCTTGCACTCAACATAAAACAATGTATTAGCACATATAGTTGGACTATGGTTCAAGAATTAGAAATTTAGAATGGAAAATTTAAAGATATAACAAAGAATCCACAATTTAAAAAGTATAAAAAGATCAAGATAAGAATTGATATATTTATTTAATCTATCTTTTTGGCTCTGTTTCCCTCTCCAAAAAGAAATTAAAATTGTGGGCACAGGCAGAGCAACTTGTTTTTTCCCATCCAACATTAAATATATTTGTTTCAAAAATGTTATCTTCTTTCCACTAATTTTCCTTATAAAAATTTCGCACTTTCTTCTTTATTAAAGAAATCTGTTTGAATTCCCCCAAACAAAATAAAAAATCTAACATATAAAATAAGTTTTTTAATTCCATTTCAAGTTTTTCCCGAAATATAAATAAAAGCATGATTTTATTATTAGTAACTTAGAAAAGTCACAATAAATATTAATACTAAATATAACATAAAAAATTAAATATTTAACTTTAAATTTCTTTATTCATATAAAAAAAATTAAATTGTAAAGTAACGAGGAACAATAAATGATTACTTAATTATCTATTTCTCTTTCTTTTTTCAATAAAAAAAAAAAGAAATAACAAACTCCAACCCAACCCAAAGAATAGTTCTAAAACTAAAACCAAGAAACAAATAAAATAAATGAATTGATCTGGCTAGTATATTCATCACCCATTTTGATCCCTATCTCCCATAATAATTTCCTTCATAACAAGCCTTCTAGACCTATTTATGGTAAGAAAACACAAGTAGATATGTTGTTGAAGCTCCTTCATTTGCTCCACAATGGCCTCATCTTCTGCAACAGCCTCCTTCAATATCTCACTTCTTATTCTGCTGCTGCTTCTCATCCACATCTCGCCAATGGCTCTCAGATGCTCCATCTCACCCTCGAGCCTCGCTGCCATTCGACTCAACGTATCCAAGTCGTTCATCGTTATATACGTCGCTCTCATCACAATCTCCATTTGTCGAAGGACGAGCTCCGACGAAACAGGCGTACCATCTCTTTTCTTCTTCGGTAAGCTTACGAAGCAACTGATCAACCCTGGTGCCGCCACTACTCCGATGAGACTATGTAGAGCTAGAACCAACAGAGCGCCCAAAACCGCTGCATTTGATATCACAAAACAAGCTCTGCCCAATTTCTTCCAGATCTTTTTCAACCTGGTTAAGAATACATATGAATCATTTAAATTTATCATAATCTATTTGCTTAGGGTTTAATGATATGATTTAATATGATATAATATAACTTATAAAGTAGAGAAAATTAAGTTTTTCGAACTTCAATAATTTCATTGTCTTCTCCCCAATTAGTATTAATGTCTGTGCAAATTTATAACCCCACAAGTAAAAGGAGATTGTTTTAATAAGAATAATATGAATTTTAACAAATGACTTTTTCCATAGGTTCTCAAGGTAAGTTCTTTTTTTAATTTTCTCACAAGAAAAAAATAATAATAAACAATTAAATTTAAGTTTAAATTTTATTATAGTCCCAAAATTTTCAAGATTTTATTTATTTATTTAATTTTGTCCTTGAATTTTCAAATTTTTTACGTTGAAAATTAAACACGTCTAATTATATCCTGGATATACATAATATATATGTATATGAACCTAGGAAGTTAATTAAGTATTCATGTATTTAGTTTTTTTAAGATGGATAAAACTGCGGGGGTTCATGTACACCGTATGAGATGATGGAAGTTAATATGAGATCTAGATTTTTCCAAAAACTATAAATAGGATTAATTTTGGAGTATTTGATGCAAAGGGTATGTATGTAAAAGAAAAAAAGGGAGTTTTAAGAGAATTAGTGAACAAAGTTTTTTTTCTATCTTAGGGTGAATTTTTAATACAAGTTACATTATTTTCTTGTGGCTGTCTATCACGTGCTTCTAAAATTTATAATTATTTTGGTTATTGAACCCTTCAAGATGTCTATTTTGACTCTTAAATTTTCAAAATGTCTACTTCGTCATTGTTATTATTTTTATTACTACCTAAACCTTATTCATCCAATACTAATCTCAATCGACCCGTGTAACACAAAAATATGTGCTTATATCAACACCTTAATACACTTGAAATTACATATCTAATTGTTGAAAGCAGAACAAAGATAATTTTTCAAAATTTCAAGTTCTAAAATAGACATTGTAAAAATGTAACCACCGAAATATAATAAATATGAAAGTTCAACTATCAAAAATCAACCTAAAATAAGGGACAAAAATGAGATTTAAGTTATATACTTCAAACATACCTCAACTTTCTTCGAGCCTGATTTCGTTTGTGAGTTAGGTCATGAAGCAACTCCAAATGGGTGTCGTGTAAGGCAAGAAAATGGGCATGGCTGGCAATGGAGAAAGGGTTTTCGAGGTGGGAAAAATAAGCCAACTCCCCATAAACAACACGGTCGCCGTCGCCGTTATTGCCGTTATCGTCGTCGTCCACCGTTGAAGCCCTTCTTGTGAGGTAATTGACGACTGATCTTTTGGCAATGGCGTGGCTGATCTTCGTTTGGTGGAGGGCTTGGAGGAGAAGTTGGCAGGTTTCAAAAGCTTGAAAACTGGCTTCCAAGTAGTGAACAAGAAGATGATGATCAATATGGGAGCTCTGGAACGACATGTCGTGGAGAATTAGGTCTTGGTCTGGTTGGAGCCGACATGGGGCGGACGATGTGTCGTCGGTGGGGGTTGTGATTTCAATGTAAGAGTTTGTTCTGAAGGCTGCTTCGTATTCTTCCTTAACGTTTGACTTTCTCCATAACCCATTGTTTCTAACCTTGTTCTTTTCTAATCTGTCGTCTGAGATTAATTGTCACCAAAATATTAAAACAAAAAAAAAAAATATATTATCATTCGGATTAATGATTAAGATGATCAACGCCAGAAGCAAAACCTACAAATAAACGAATCAATATATATATATATTAGGGATTATTTTCCAATTGGAATGGTTGGATGGAAAAGATCGATGATATTATATTGAAATTAATGTACAATAAAATAAAATAAGAAAAAATAACTTTCAGTCGAAAATAACTTATATTTTAAACAGAATAAGAGATATAGCATTGTAGTCGAAATTACTTTCAAAACCAGTAGTTCTTCCACGACACTACAATTATTTTTCTCCCTCTGTTTTAACCTATGATTTCTTAGAAGCGAGCTACAATTACAGTTGATATAAGATTTTTGTTTTTAATTTTAATTTATAAAATTTGATAGAATTATGGACATATGAAGATCAAATGGAAAAAAAGGGTAAAAAAATTATATATGGACTAATTTGGTAACTTTTCTTGTTTCTTGATTTTGTTGTCATTTTTTGTTCAATCACGAAAAGAAAAAAACACTTGATTTAAACATCACATAAATTGGAAAATGAGTAATAATAACGGAAATCTATATTACTGACCTGTTTTATTAAAGATGGTAGATGAGAGGGAGGTCGAAAGGGGATTTTTCATGTTTGTGGAAAACATAACAGAACAGAAAAAAAATGAGAAGAATTTTGGAATTGCTGTGTTATATATATAAAAATAAAATAAGGGTTTCGTGAGGATTGGTGTAAATTAAGATGAGAGAAGTCCAGAAGAAAAGGAGAAGGAGCCACGTGGCAGTTGTGTAGTAGTAGTTTAGCCTCCGGCTGCATCCATTCGTTATTTTATCACTTTCTCCACACGTTATTGTCTCTCGCACGCACCATTCTCCGCGTATGAGACACAGCTGCAAAATCCCAAAAAACTTCTACGCCTTGAGCCTACCATATTACTATAATTACACGTGCCCCGATCTCGAATCCATCGTTGCTAGGGAAGTCCGATTAGCCACCGTTGACGACACGACACGACGATCTCAATTGTGCTACTTCGTCAAATACTAGTATATACTCATTTTATTTGTTGTTTTATATAAATAATCTTTTAATGCCGATGTAACTCATATTAATATTAAATGGTATTGACGTGTGTTAGAATCCATATAAATGAATTAAATTTACCCAACTCATTAGCTTAAGCTTTTGGGTGGAGTGGTGGTTTGTTCATTTTTAAGATGGTATCAGAGCGAGAGGTCCTATGTTCGAACCCCTGCATTGTCGTTTCCTCCCTATTTATTATGATTTCCACTTGTTAGGTCTTGATGTTGTTTTCCAAGCCCGCAACAATTGAATTATAAACTTGTTTAGGTTGAGTTGAGTTGATTCAAAGTTCACTTAAAATAAATTTGGACTTATTATTAATTTTAAAACAATTTCTTTTACTTACCCTACATATATATATATATTAGTTTTATTTCATTCAATCATTCTTTTGGCATCTTAATTAAACGTTTATGTAAATATATGTTATAACATTTACTTTTATTTGTTCTGATCCGAATAACTAGAACCACTCTAACTCCAAATAGTTAATAGTTGGGTTTGGTCGAATAATTAAATTAGATTTAAAAAATACTTCAATCCTAACACATTCCATAAGCATCGAGCATCGTTCTCCTACTACTAGTACTTATAAGTAGGATGTTGGCTCTAGTAATAGGTATATGGTCATGATCATCATATTTAACTTTAGCTTTTTAAAATATTATGAGTATATTACATCATATTTATCTTTACTAGCTTAATTTTGTCAAGATCAGGTCCCTTTGATTAACCCCAAATCTATTTGAGAGCAACTCTACTATATTTATCTTTACTAGCTTAATTCACTTGCTATTGCTACCACTATTACCTTTTCAATGTTGTCTAATATACAATGCAAGCTCCAAGGTGTGAGAGCTGAGTCTAACCATAATTTGACCTTGTTATTGGATATTTTAAAATATTGGAATCATACTTTTTTTAATAGTATATTATAATTAAGAGGAAGAGAAACCAAACTTACCCACTTTAAAAAAATACCACTAATTACTAACTACTTAGTTATGTCCAAGTGCATAATATGTTATATATTATAACCTTAAAACTAAGAATAATCCAAAAAAAATAAAATAAAATAGAAAAGTGCCTCTGTCCATTCCTTAAATATCATTGCTCTTTTGGGCTAAAATTTTCATTGAAATATTGGTGATGAAAGTGGAAAATTAAATTAAAATTTTAGAAGTGCAAAATATAATTATATCTAACTTTTTTTTAATATTTTAATTAAATTTTTAATGCATAATGAGGGATGAATATTTTCAATCCCCTAACTCACAAGAAGTATGTTTAATTTGAAACTTAGAAATTTTTGCGTGAGCGAGCTGACAAAGTGAGCTAAGGAGAGCAAGTTGAACASGAAGACATGCAAGCAAAAAATAAGCACTATGACGCTCAAGTAAGTCCAAAGTCTGAATCTCTAGATCGGTTTCAAACAGAATTGCATACTTGACAGGATAGACCGATGGTGTATTTATATGGGTTAGGTGGAATCTTTATGTTGTGAGAATTACGACAATGATTACGGTGACAATCTCGACAACCATTTATTTATTTAATGAAGTTGTTGAACTGCTCTCAAGCGTTAGTTGGAACTATCAAATTCTTAGCTGAGTGAAAGGAGTTAAAAAGATCTTTTACCTATGCTCAAGGTCTTAAGTTGTGGGTGACGCTACTGTGAAGTTGACAATAGGTCTCAACTCTTGGCCTATATTATAATTTCCCCCTACATTTGGCATCTAGAATTGAATGAAAATTATTTTAAATTTTAGGATTTTAAAATATCAAAATGATTCTAATTTTAGGTGGAATCTTATGGTTGAAATTTGTGAGTTTTACGAAAAGAATTATTTAATGGTCAATTATTTACGTAGAGCCCCTCCCGACCATTTGAGCCGCAACATGTCACCGGCCACCACTGTCTTCCACGACTCCTTGTCGTCGACATCCAAAGTAGCACAGATCAAATGGTCTATTCCCTCTTCCTTCTTCTCCTCCTTTGAAACCATTTCTAACCAATTCTCAAAATGCCAAACAGATCGTTAGTCAACTTTCTTCGACTCAAGAATCGATGCTCATCTCAAACTCTCTCTCAAATAGTTCAATTCCTTGCATAATTTCTCCATGAGATCGAACTCCTATTCAATCAAAGATTCTATAACACACATTTCAAACACCTAATCAATGAATGTAATCTTTCACTATCATTTAAGGTACTACAAAAACTTGGAAATTTTTTTATCCACACAATTGCTATTGAGTGGGGAATCACCTTAAAGACGAAGAGTGTCAATGGATTCAATTTATTGAAGCTAGACCTAGAGGTAATAACAAAGAACCTAAGTCTTCAACACACATCTCACTTTTGCAACACTACCACTATTGGCTCCACTAACAAGGGCCTCTCTACAACTACAAGATATTTCAACTATTGCAGCATCCGAGGCTTATTTAAATGATGCAAACTAGAACTGGCCTACTACTCATGAAGCAGCAACAATACTAGAGGAGTTGACAACAATGGAACAATTCATGAAGCAGCACAATCAATCAAAATAAACAATTCATGGAACAATTGTGAAGACAAGGGTGCTCCACGAGTTCATCTTGTATTAAAAAAATGCCGAAGTCAGTTAAGTTGGATGAAATAATATAACAGATTGTAGAATGAAGTAAACACCCAACCGACATCACAAGGTTTAGCATAACACAGGTAGAACAAAGATCAAACGTTACCATGCAACAAGAGAAAGTAACATACAAGCGTTTCGCTCGTTTATTTTTTTTGTTTTACTCAAAGGCCCACTGATTCTCCCTACGAACCTCCTCCTCTTCCTCGGGTGTAAAGTCATTCTTGATGTTAAATGTCTTGCGGATCTCCTCAGGAGTCTTCCCCTTGATCATGTCTGCCACTGTCTGACAAGTCAAATCTAGCAAGCTTTTGATATTGAGATAGTTTGCAGCCTGTCTCAGTATCACATATCAAGTTAGAGATGGGAATATCCAGTAACCAACAATCGCGGGAATGAAAAAGAGCAAGAAATTACAGTGATGGCTCTACTCGGGGGAGCTTCAAACGGGACAGTGGAACTATTTCAAGGGAAACTGGATAATTATAGATATTCTTCACCCTTTCCACTCACAATTAACTTACAAAACCCAACCAGTCCATATATTCAGTTCAACTGATTCTAACATAATTTTTTTAGTTTTCAATGAAAACAATTAACATCTTATAAACCAAATATATCAGGTGGATTCAAGGAAATACTACTACAAAACAATAACTTTTCAGTACTCGTTTGACCAAAAGATGATGAAAAATTAGAACTTATAATTAACCAATGTTTTAAAAGGCTTTTGAGGCTTACGCCTTGAGGCCCGCCTCGAGGCAAGGCTCTAACTTTTAGCCTCAAGTCTTACACCTTCTTTTGACTATAAGAGGCTTACGCCTCGCATAGAAGAGGCTTACGCCTCTTTGAAAACACACTGAGGCTTCAAGTATACGCCTCGTGTAATGATTACAGGAATACTATTAATTTTTCCAATTCTTAAAAAATATCAAGTTTTTTTTGTATGGAATCCTAAGCAGAAGTTGTAACAATTCAATCTATTACTACTTTTACTACCTGGACTTTAAAAATAAAAAATATTGAAGACAATAATTTATAGAATAAGTAAGTTCTATTGGTGATAATAGTAGTGATGTTATGATGTTTTTTTAGAATTTTATAGTAGTGATGTTATGATGTTTTTTTAGAATTTTATAGTAGTGATGTTATGATGTTTTTTTAGAATTTTTTTTGAGTGACAAGTAACAGGTGGATATTTTGATAATTTTATATAACTATTATGTTTGGTAATACTTGACCACACAAATTTAGGATTTGTTTAATTCTTTTAATTAAAATTGAGGCTTACGCCTCATACCGCCTTGAGGCTTACGCCTTGCCTTTTCAAGAGAAAAAGCCTCGAGGCCGCCTTTAGCCTTTTAAAACATTGTAATTAACTGAGTACAATTACAAACAATTAAGAACCACCAATCAATTTCAGACAAACCATAACCAAAAGAGAAACACACAAACATGATTGAATGACACTTGACAGGATAACTATCATATGATTAGCAAGAGTCAAAAAAGAAAAACTTCAAAATGAGTAAACAAACTTGGGGTTTCACCTTCAAGTAAATATTATTACAAATGATCAGAAGCAGTAAAAAACTCATATTAAAATCTGAACAATGCAGGAAGATCAAGTTCGACAAGGGAAAAAAAAAAAGAAAAGAAAACCACCCATATTCCACCCGAAGAGAAGCAATTTATATCCAATTACCTCAGCCAAAGTTGCTAAACTAAACAATACTACCGTGCCCCACCCAAAACTTAAAAAGATTGGATCGGATAGAACAGTTTAAACAAGTTGAACGTTTATTGGAACACTACTCGGTATGGCTATTCCTGGTAGTCAAAGAATATCATCATTCGACAAACAGGAAATACACAGCGCATGATTCAGTGGTACAATTCCTAACTAAGATCGGAACCAAACGCCTTATATATCAAGCCCTTCGATACAAAACCCCTTGAATAAAAAAGAGTTCTCCCCTAGCGACTCCCGCTAGAAAATAAAGCTATCCATATCATCTATTTCTGCAGGTGGTCTTCAAGATTCAGTAAATTCAGCAATATCCCATACACAAATAGCGATATCTACTTTCTACTATAACCAAGTAAGCATCGAAGCAAGAACCGAAAGAATCGAACCCCAAATCAAAGAAGCACCGAAACGAAACCCTAGACCCCTAATTAACCAAAAAAAAAAAAAGACTAAACAAGCAATCGGAGGGCATAAAAACAGAGCCCCCAAGATAAAAGAAGAAAGAAAGAGGAAGAAATCGACAAACCAAGATGAGATCGAAAAGGGTGGCCTGGTCGACTTTGACGAATTCGGTGTCCCAAGTCTTGAGGTCGTCGTCGACAGAGGCGGCGCGGTCCTCGGGCTTGGGGGACTCGACGTGCTTCTTGCAGTACTCGATGACCTTGGAGAGGATCTTGCTGTTTACGTTAGGGAGGGGTATTCCACTGTCGGCGCAATCGTCTTCGATCATGTGCTTGATGGTCTGCGACTCCAAGGCCACCGCTTCGTCGACCTCGAAGATCTCGCCATCGGAGCTCTTCAAGGTGATCTTCCTTGCTGAAGACATGATGATGGTGCGCGTATTTCGATTGTGGAGGATTCGGCGAGGTCTCCAAAACCAGAGAAGTTGTGGAACAAAACGGAAACTCACCACAGAATGGGTTTGAATATAATCACCCATTACCCACTCCGTTTTTATATATGGACCGACCCGATATTTATTTTTTCCTCTCCTACTTTCAAAAAACATTTTTAATTCATACATATCGATGATAGGTGTTAGAAATTTGAGATAAGATCTCCTACGACTATTTTATTTTTTGTCTTCTATTTTGAAAAATAAAGTTTGTAAATGTTATTTTTATTAATTAGTTTTTATTTCCTAGCTGCATTTTTTAAATCCGAGCCAATTTTTAAAAATTAAAGAAAAGTAATTTTGTTAGTGAAATTTAGTTAAGAATTCAAATTGGTTTCAAAAGATAAAACGAGCTTGAAAAATAATAAGACATATGTCTCTAATCCATGTCACAGAAAATAAGAAAATCCATAAATTTGAGAGGGCTTAAAAAAAACTAGAGCAGATATGCCAAAATCTTTTAAAACAATTAACAAACTACTTAAAAACAAATTTTGTAGGGATTTATTAAAAAAAAAAAAAGAATAACAATTCAACATAAACTCTCAAATAATTGAGTAAATAGTCGATTTTTATTTGCTTTTGTCGTATAAAAAAATAATGGAGCCTTTTCTAACTTAAAAACAAGAGTCCATTCTTAATAAACTTCATTATCTGCACTGTGTAGGGAAAGTCATTTGGACAAAATAAATTAGGAATATGTGGAAGAAAAAAAAAAGGGTGGATTTGAAATAATTCTTGAGTGCAGTATTTTACGCTTCCCTAAAAATATTTAAAAGTATTTTTATAATTTTTATCATGTAACTAACACAAATAAAAAATTGTTGAAAAATATTTTTAACTAGAAAAGGCAATGGCATCCAGAAGAAAAAAGAAAGAAAAGTTTCGTTAAATTACTACCGAAATCAAAAACTTATAACAAATAGAAAATAATTTATTTAATAGTTTGCCATAAAGTTTCTAACAGGTATTAATGCAGGGATGAACTGACATGTGATGAAAATCTAAGCACCAGAAGAAAGATTAGTAGAATCACATGATTTCTCCACTGACGTTTGCCTTCTATCATTAACTCCTAAGCTCTCTTCTACAATCATCTCTGATGATATTATTCATCAAATTTGGCATGAAACCATCCTGGTTCGGAACAAGGAGAAGAAGCTTCCTGCAAATTCAGAGAAAAAATGAGTAATGCTTAGTTTGCCACGAATCTTTATTGGATGTCCCCAAAGCGACGCCACGAATGTTTATGAAAGTTTCAATTATGCCTATAAACTTTTGCTTAGCTTTAATCAAACCCATCAAAATAAAAGGAAAGTTCAAACTTTTTGTTGAATGGAGATTAAGCACATATAGAGTTAGAAGTCCCTTACCAGCGAGGAAAATTTCCGGAAGCAGCACTTCACTTTTCCTTTTGAAAGAGTTCTGAATATAGACATCACATCCAAAGGAGGCACATATGGACCTTTCAGACGAGCAGTATCCTCTTTCAACGTACACGAGCAGGAAAAATTGTCACATTTCATAAGATTGATATCAGAGTGACCAGTTAGATCGAACTAGAAAGGCCATCATTTTGGCATCGCCGTCTGTCACATATGCAATTCCTGGCTTTAAGCTGAATCTCTTACTCATGTTAAGTTTGACATAAGATTCAACCTGAAACTGACTCCTGTCTAAGGGGCCTTGAGTGATCCCACTTAAACTCATTCCCCAACCTAATGCATCTTCACTATTATCAGACACTGACACAGCCCATTGCATATGTTTAGGATTTGATTGGCTCACCTCAACCCAACCTCCAATCCTGGTTAACTCATCAAGTTCAGACTCCAACAGTAAAGCAATAGAACCCCTTGACATAGCTTTCCTTGAAACAGTTGAGGAGAGTGGATCAGGTGCTTCAACTGTTTCAGGAGATGTATGCCGACTTCCGAGGGATACTGGAAGTGTTAGAGCTCCGAGATTGACGTGTTGAGTAAATTTTGGTGCTTGGAGAAGACCCAAAAGCGAGAGTTTTGTTCCTCTTGGAAGTTGATACACCAGTTGCCCGAAAGTACTTAGGTAATGTTGAATCCGGTCGAAACTCGGTTGTATTCTCTCTGTAGAAATAAATTGAGCTAAGGAAGCAGTAACATTGGATTTTCTCACAGTTAAACCAATGGCACCACCACTAGGCTGATCCAAAAGGGGTGGTCCAAAAGATGAAATATCGGTAAGACCCTTTTCCTACCACATAGAAGCACCATTAGGATTAACTTCATAAATTAAAAGCCAAAAAAATAACACACTCTTAGATGAGTACCACCAAATAACTCGAGTTCAAGATTAACAGTAATATTAAATAGGTTAAATTATAATTTTGGTCTCGAATTTTGATGATTATGTTACAGAGTCTCTAAACTTTAAAAAGTTTTAATCACGTCTATGAAATTTCAAACCTTTTCAACTTTATTTTTAAAAACTCTATCACTAACTTAGTTTAACACGATATGGCAATTTGACTTTACTAATGGGTTATTATTTGGCATTCCATGGCAACAAGTGGCAAACTAGAGACCTTGCCAAGTGGATTAAATATATGTAAGAAAGTTAACACGGTAACAGTTGAGTTTAGCACGCCTGCCTGTATTTAATCGACAAGGAACACTAGTTCACCATGTGTTAGTCTTGTTATGTTGCATCAAATAATTACTCATTTGTACAGTCGACGTATCACATTAACATAGAAAAAATTATAATTAACAAATAAGGGCGGTTAAAAATAAAATTGAAAGTTTAGAAGTATACTTATAACTTTTTTAAGTTTAGAGACTAAATAGATACCACCATTAAAATTCTAAGGACAAAATTTGTAAGCACTCCTCTCACATTAAAACATACAACATAACTACCAAGTGGTAGGTTAATAAATATCAATACCCTAATTATAATTTGAAAGGAATATGCGTAAAAGCAAAAGAGAATGACGCAAAAAGTCGCTAGTCTGTTACACTCTCTTTTTTCTCGAAGTAACAACTCTTGCATGAAAACACTAATAAATTAGATCAAAGGGGCAACGTCCCCTGTAACTTCTGTCTTTTTTTCCCCTTTTTCCTATAACTCTCAAGAGGTTGGTTTGCCTTCCAATCCCATGTCAATCTAACCATAGAGGTCAATTCACTAGCTAACTATTGATAAACACAGTCTACTTAAGGATGATTATCAGGTTCCATATGAATTTAATGGAGTGATTAACCCATCCATCCTAGCTACTTAGGATGAAGATTATTACCTCAACAAAAACCACATAACATAAAATTAAATACTAGTCCAATGAACTCATATAGAACTGCATATGCTTATGCGTACAGCAAATTCTTACATTAGATAGAATCATGAAAAGTCACAATTGCAATTTAATCATACCTGATGAGAAGGATTTGCTATTACTGCAACATCTCGACATCGAGCTCCAAGAGGAATTGCAATTGCAGACATCCAATCTCCGACACTAGCCTTGTAAAAAACTTTAGATAGAGTAAGTTCACTTCCAGAATGGACACCAAAATCCACAATGGCCTTTTGATTGGCTACAAACTCTGCAACAAGAGAATCGTTCTCTCGTACAGTTGCTTCAAAAGTCAACCTTGAGTGAATTCCTGTGGATATTCCTGCTCTACAAAGTGCATTGCAGCTATTTCTATCAATAACACTCATCAATAGCAAGGCACCCAATAAATCAACTTCTCCTTTAACGTGGGTGGCACTTTCCTGGAATGGGCTGCTCTTCTGTGTACCGTAAAAGGATAATGTCTTCTCCACCTTGTCTTGTCTATCCCTAAGTCTCATCAGATCTGAAAATGCTTCCCTTTGCAGCCGCTTCAGGATTTCAATCTGAAAATAACGTACCAGCAAAAGGTTTTAATTACTATGCCATCAAGTGGCAGAAATTTAATAACAAAATTGGATCACTCTAAAACAAATCACATCATTGCAATCTCTCATCAGGTAAAACTACATAGCCAGAGAAAATGTGAAGTTAAGAGTTGCATAACTAATACATGGCAAGTCAGCCTGTTGAGATGATATCCATGTGCAAGAAATTCGTTTTGGAATAAAAAAGAAGCATCAGGTAGAATGATACACCTTCGTCACCCTGTAGTAGATCATATACTTTCCCGATCATTTCATCAAGCACATGCCATATAAAGCCATAAATAGAGGCATTTGCACTACCACATAGATTCTAAAGTTCACCAAGGATGAGTTTGACGTACCTTCTAATGTAAATACGTCTTTTAAAAAATATCTTTTTTACTTGAAACATTTTTTTACAAACATAGTTCTAATTAGAATACTTGAGTGTTTGGTTCCATTTTCTTAAAAGAGATTTTAATCACAAGTTTGTTTGGTTTGCACTGCATCTAAAAGTAATTCTACAAGTGTCAAATTACCATAAAGTGATTCTAAAGATATTCCTAGTCAATCACACTTGAGAATTAACTTGAAAGCAATTCTTCAGACATAATTATATACCAATTTGATTATTTCAAAAAGTGATTTTTATGTATTGAAAACAATCTAGTTTTTAGAATAACACTTTTGGCGCTACAAAAATCCCTTACAAAATTGTACCAAACACACACACGCTAAGAGTTTCAGCCAAAATGTTCATCAAGAAGGACAGCTATTGGCAACATACTACAATGTCGACACAGAACTTCAATGTTGGAGGCCGAAACTTTCTGTAGAAAATGAGCAGGAAAATCAAAGCCTTCCTACTCTAAACCCGATAGAAAAAGGACTAATACAAACTAAAAACAGCATCATAGGAGCAGCAAGAACCGGTAATATTCAGACGTGAAGAAACACGGATTATGAAATTATATAAAATTCAGACGAGGGAGAAAGATTATCCATTACCGGTCTCCGGCGAGACGACTTCTCTCGGCGATGAACTAAGCCATCGATGAAATTATGGCTTGCGGTTCCGAAACCTTTTAATTTGTCGACAACGTAGGTTATAGGCTCCATTTCGTTGCTTGGACCGAACAGAACTCCTGGGGTCTATATTTTGATCTTCCAATAATCGAATCCTAAAACTTAAACCCAAAACCCTAATCTCAATTTCCCTTCTGCGAATCGAGTTGAAGCTCTGAATTTGAAAGATGGGCGGCAATTTACCAATCAATTAGGTCGTTTGTTTTGCAGTAGTTGCCCAAGATGAAGATGTCAAGAGCTAGTATCCAATCACAAATCGCCATTTCACACAAATATTTTTAAAATATGGTGCAATATGACATTTTTAACCTTCATTGTTTTTTAATTTGTAAATATTTTTTGTCCACTAGTACTTTTTCTTTTTCATTAAATCCAAGATTTTAGATGTCACGTCATGAAAATATTGAAGTCCCTATCTTTTGAAAATTTGATGGAAAAAATCATAAAAAATTATTTAAATTAACACAACAAGCATCATACTCTTTTAAATAAGTTATAATTCTTATTATTAATATCATGTGCATATTACTAATATTTTATTGATATCTTTTTATATTTTTTTATCTATTTTTTTTATAATATAATGAAAATGTTGATTCGTCTCTTACCCATAGAACTATGAAAAATATATCGATGTGTAAATGAAAATCTAATACTAATTTCAACCTAATTTAACTAGTCAAAAGCCTTAGATTAGTATTCAATCATCTTTAATTTGTTTTCTGAGTATTATAATTCAAGTGAACCTAACTTCTTAAAAGATTATTATTATCACCCATTTGTGATTTGTGATCAACAATTAAGATATCTACTTCTTTTAAGGTTATAGGTTGAAATCAACATGTCAGTATAAGTATAGCTCAAAAATTAAGATACCTTACCCATTCTCTAGAAGTTGGATTTAATCTCTCAGCTTCACACACACACATATATATATATACATATATGAGCTCTGTAGTTTTCAAAATGTTATTTTAGTCCAATAGTTTAACTTGGACAAGAAAAACTTCAAAATATATTTGTTATAGAAAGTAAATAAATAAAAAGAGAAAGAAAATTGAAGGGAAAACATTTAGATAGAGAAAATTTTAAGATATATATTTCTTAGATAAAAAAATGGAGTAGACAAAGAAAGAAAAGTTATAAAATGTGAAATTTGAGAATGAGAAACGTTAATAAAAATATTAAATTTTTAGAGAGAGAAAAATGGGAGTGATATGTTAGAAAGAGCTGAGAAATAATTATAAATATATAGCAATAAGATTTTTGGAGAGAGAAATATTTTAGATATGAAAATTTTAGAGAGAGAAAGATAATTTTTTTTATAGAGAGAAATTAGGTAAACAAAAATTTTAGAGCGAAGCGAGAAAAAAATTATTAGACATAAATATGTCAGAAAAAAAAAGTGGAGCAAAATGAGATTTGGAAAATCACACACATGTTTTTAAAAACGACTCTTTTTTTTTTTAATTTACTAAGGATTTCGAAAACAATTTTAGAAAACAGAAAATTGAAAATTGAAATCATTATCTTTTTCTAAAAGAAAATAAAAACTGAAGATAAAATAATTATCAAATTGGTTTTAAGGTATCAATTAAGTTGTGATTTTAGAAAATTAATTATTCTTAAATCTCTTCTTTCAAAATTACTTCTCCCTGTCGCCACTAAAATATAGGCTCAAATCAAACGCGAACATTATCTAATTTGAATGGAAAAGTAAGGAGAATGGATGTTTACCTGCCAACAAGCTACCATAAATAATATCCATTAAATATATATTAATTGAAGCAAATATGAATAACTATTTAGCATATGGTTGGGCAATTACATCAAAGTGTCTCACCTTTTCAAGGCAACTACAAATAATTAATTTTCTTGTCATAAAACGATTTAAAATATTATTGCATAGAGGAGAAAAACTCAAACCTAATATTTTTAAATCGGTATTAATACTTTTAACCCATCCATCGTATTTAAAATTTTTGTTCAAAGTAGCAATCTCAAAATTCATAAACGTATTAAATTAATTAATTTAATACATCGTAATAAATTCAAAATAAAAACATGACTGATTTTTCTATATAAACATACTAAAAAGAGAATAGAAAATCTCTCCAAGACAATTTTGTTAATTTGAAAAGTAAACTATTAACTGGTACTAAAATATATTTTAAAGTTCAAGAGGATTCGAGCCTCTTTAAAAATATGGTAAATACACTTTTATTCCTCGTGATATATTAATTAAAATAAGCTATCCCACGATAATAAAACTTTTCTGAACAGTGTTTTGAAAATTCAATTAATTATTTATTTGGCTTCTTTGTATAGTTAGTTGTAATTTGGCTTTCTTTATTTTATTTTTATCTTATCCCTAAATAATGTGGTGCTTTCTTCTATGATAATAAATGTTCAACAATTACCTGTCTTCCAAATTAATAATATCTTTTATTTCACAAGTGGAGCTTGATCTCCCTCACTCAATATATATACTCTTTAAACAGGAAAATGTATTTTTGTGTGACCACAGCAACATAATTGTCAGCCTGTCATAATTATTAGATGAATTGTTATAAAGTATTTTATAAAATTTTCTTCTCATACATTTAATGAAATTGATATTGTGAACACCTGTCACTCATATTTAATAATTTCTCTCCAAACTATTTTTTTTAATATTCAAAAACAATCTTTTTTTAACATATGTTATATGTTATATACCAGTTATAATAATATTATTGTCATAACTAATCAAAGTATTTCTTACCAAGCTTTCACATGAAGTATTTAATAATAAGATACTTTGTTGTTCAGTAATACTTCAAAAAGTGTATTTAATCTTATTAGAAGTGTTTTTTAATTACTAAATCATTAAAATGAAAATTATAGAAGAAATAGTGAAACAAAACCAATTAAAATTTTAAAAATGAAGTTATGTGAAAATAAAGTGGGTAAAAAGAGGGTTTAACGATAGCCGGCAATAATTTTATTTTTAGTTCAACAACCATATAAAATTTAAATATATCCAACATTTTGGTCGAGAATATATATACTTTAATAATTTAAACTATATAGTTCAACAACTCATAGATAATGTGATTTAATTACAGGGATTTATCTCGAATAATACTTTTACGAAGAAAAAATATTTCTATAAAAAACATATATATACATATATAGTATAAATACAGCGGTTAAAACATTTTAACTCCTTGCTTAAGGTCGGATTCAAATCCCTCCTTCACATATTTATGTACTGAAGAAGAAAAATCATCTCTACCAGGGAGAACTTAGACATACAAAAATTAAAGGTGTAGACGGATTCGTTACTGAGGAGTCATTGCCCAGGGTCCAATATGTCTCTTCATTGGATGCAGAGATAATGACACAATTTTTTTTTTTTTTTTTGGAATAAATGTAAAAAGATTTGTATATATATCTCTACTAATTTTACTGGTTAATTATCATGATTATAGAGATAAAGCAAATTCTTTGTTACAATTGAAAAATAATAGGGTTAAATATACTATTTTCATTCTATGTTATAGGTTTTGGTTTATTTTAGTTTAATTTTCGACTTTTTATTTATTATAGTATATATACTTTCAAAACGTCTATTTTGGTTCCTATATATTTATAATAATGGATCATTTTGGTCCCTTCATTTTCATTTTTATCTCGCTTATTTCAATCATAATTTTAGTACGTCACTTTACTCATTAAATTTTTTGAAATATAACCATAAATTTGTATTATATAATTTACATTGTGTATAAAATATATATTTACTAATAATTGGTCACTTTTTAAAAGTATAGGACCAAAATAGACAAGTACAAGGATGCAATCGTAATGAACGTTTTGAAATTATATGGACTAAAATGAACCAAAGTCAAAACACAGACGTCAAAACAAAGTTTAATTAAACTAAAATAATACATTGTTAAGTCAAATGGTTTGAAATTTCTTCTTGTTATCGTTGTATTAATTTTTCCCAACTTAAAACATGTCATAAATTTTTTGGGTATTTTGGTTCTTATAAAGATACAAAATGTACCCACATATATAAAAAGAAACATCCAATATCAATATATGAACTCACCATCGTGTGTAAACAAATGATAACACATCATATATTGAGTGAAAGATATGTAAACCGCACGTACAAATTCGACTTTGATTTGGATCAAAATCGAGCCGAACCGAATGAATGTGTTTAACGGTTTATATAAATGATCACGAAACGTAACAAGTTGTCGAAAAACGAAGTAAAACTTGGTGAATTAAACTATAGAAAACGAGAAAGATATTTTTGAATGATTGGGGCAACGAGGGAATTGTATGCAGCTTCTGTGGGATGGAAACTGTCCCAAAAGACATATTTGGTTGTATCGGGGCAAGTCTTCACAAATTTATTACAAAGAAATGTCACCTCAATCTTTCCACTTCCACAACAACCTCTGTCTGAGACTTCAAACCCTGAAAATAATGTCAAATAATACACTCTTTAATTCAATCAACTTAATTAAATCACATGAGGTATTGATATCCATCTACGTGTCGATATATTTATATCATGTTCATGAATTTGACATTGACATGAAAATTAAATCGACATTTCATAGTACAATAGAAAAAAATCGACATAATAGGAAAAATATCAACAAAATATCACTAACGATATAATATTAATATAGATCATTTTTATTTAAAAAAAGATAAAATATTTATTTGATTTTTTTAGAAATATCTAACAGTGTTGATATTTTAAATATTTTAATTGAAATTCCATAAAATTGAGACTTCGATAACATCAGCTATTATTTAACATTGAATTCAGTTCAAATAAATTTAAACTTTCTAAGTTTTTTTTTATTTACTTATCAGTTTGGATTTAGATTAATCAAATCAAGTTCGACTTATTATCATTCTTTAGCCAATATCTTAATTGTATGCTTATTTTAATTTTTCTCATTAAATAATTAAAAAAAATTTACCATCCAATAAATTTTTTAAATTCTTTTCTAGTAACTTCCCATGATATAAAAGTTCTTAATTAATGTTTTAAAAATGTTTTCCACAATTCCTTTAGCAAATTTTTTAAGTAAAGAAAGGAGTTAAATGACCTAAACCAACTTAACTTAAATCATTGAATTGAAGTATTTCCATCAACGAGTAATTGTCCAAAATAGTTCTTCAAACCTAATACTTTCCTACATATGGATTAGTAGAAGTTCCTATCGACTTTCTCACGTGAAGTCGTGGTAGAGCTAGACTTCTACTGCAGAGGGGTAGGTGGAGGAATATTTTTACAAATTTTTATTGGTAAATACCTTATATACCCCTCCTAGTTTTGGTGAGAGAAAACAAAGCAAGAATTATGGGAGAGAGAAAATACCATATTTTGCAGGGTTTTGAATGATATCAAGGAGAGGATTGTAAATATCCACATAAACCACTCTGCTTTGGGGCAGTATAGTTTGGAGCTGATCCAAAGTTGAATGCAACTTCCCATTGAACAGCTCTGCAGCACTGTTGTACTCACTCACACAAGCTCTTTCGATCCCGCCGGCCAACGTTCTCTGCGACGGTACGCATCCGAGCGACGGAACCCCGAACAACCCGATTCTCCGCGCACCCGCTGCATACAAATCCTTCGATGAAGAAAAACAAATTAGTCTATCAATTTAAGCCTTTCAAGTCTAGCAATAGTTTCATGGGGTATAAAAATAAGAGTTTTATGTGTTTTGTTTCCTAATATTTGAGTTGTTATTTTCACATAATGTTAAAATGATCGACAAAATGATGACTAAACGTTAAAATACTTTTAAATTGGGATTTGAATGAGGTGTTACCTTAACGAAAGAAGAAGCTGATTGGGCCATGAAATCAGTGTAAGAATTGATATTGTAATGGAATTGTCTTATTCGAGAAAGAAAATAAGTGTTGGCGATGTCGTTGCTTCCTGCCACCACCAAGTAGAAGCTATTGGCTATTATGAAATTTGCTCTCTCTTCTCCCACCAATCCTTGTAGCTTCTTTGAGTATTCTCTGAACATCGCTAATTGGTCCGCAAGTGAAATTGCTGGCTGAAAACTCACAAATCCAATTCAACTTCATTACTACATCTTATAAGGATGTGAAATCGTTAACCACGTTGTTTCAATCTATCAAATAATTTTTCCTTAATTACCGCTGTTTGGGAGGTTAAAGGATCGAATCCCGCTCCACCAGAAGCGAAGCAAACACCAGTGATGAGGTCTTCTGGCTGAAGATTCGAGTTTGCATACGGTGGCAACAGCTCTTTGATACCCAGCACATCGGCTGGCAAAATAAAGGGGAAAAAATGGTCCAATGATATCAAATACATGTATATCAAAATTTTAAATTATAAGTTTGGTCGTTTGGATTCTAAAAGTTTTAAATTCAATCCAAGTTTGTATTTATTTTATACCTCTTTTTAAAACTTCAAATTTTGTGTCTAATATATTTCACTGGTACCATCATTTGTTAAATACAATTACCGCGAAATTTATTAAATATAAATTTGAAAGTTTAGAAAAGTTTTCAAAGATAAGGACTAAAGGTAAAAGTTTCGGGTTCAAAATTTTCATTTATACCTACGAGGTCGGAGGGAACCCTGCCATTGGAAAAGCGGCCGGTTGCCTGTCCGCCGGGGAAATCCTTGCCATAGGGTGGATAGTTGCACTTGGCCTGCGTGATGAGATTGTTGTTGTTGCCCGTATCCACAATTGAATCACCGAAGACGAAAACCGCTGGGACCGAGTAACTGGGAGGAATCTTTATAGCAGCATTAGCAGCTGGGAGATGCAAAAGAAGTTGCAGACAGAGAAACAACTTGAATCTCAGTGAAGAAGAAGAAGAAGAGAAAGAACAGCATTTTGTCAAGTGGAGTAAAGGCAAAGGCATTGTTAAATTTCTTGTAGGGTCTTCTCTGCTATTATCTTTGCAGGGTCATTTATACATATCTATGTTGAGGCTGAGGGGTATGGCTTTTGTTTGGTGCTTTATATTTAATGCAGACAGTGAAAAGGCGGTGGTGGAGTTTGATTAAGGGCAGAACAGTCTTTTCGTCGTCACCCCTGCCTATATTTTTGTTGCCACAAAGACGGAGAATTATTCAATGTGATCGTCCACTCTACATTCTTAGATGTATGATAGAACTATAACTTTTAGTTTCTCTCTTCGGTATTTAACTATATAAAATCGACAGTTCACATTGTACCAATTTTTTAAAATGATTTCTTCATATAGAGATTGGACGAGAGAGTGGACCGATTATAAATTTTTGGGTCAGACTATTGTTGCTGACCCTTAACTAAGTATGAATTGTCATCTTGTCTATAGATTTAATTTGTTATGATATGTGAAATGAGTTTGAACTATTGGGGTCAAGTTGATCGGGTTGGACTATCCGACTTGACTCGATTGAGGTAGTCCTCTCGAACCAACTTGAAGAGAGATTCCTTTATAAATAAGAGAGAGGCTTGAAGGCGTGAGGTACGTTCTAGACCACTCTCTTTTTTACTAATCTCAACTGAACCCTTTGTCTAATTTAAACATCAAAGTGTGTTAGGTTTAACAACACACCAATATATACACATCTCTCGCGTGTGCATGTGTTCATTAGAGCGTTCGACATCAGAGCTCGGATTCAAATCCTGCATCAACATAATTGCTGAAGTTTCATACCTACGATATTACTTTTTTTTAGACCACCTATCAATATTATTTTAGAAAGTTTTAGTTAGGCACGTTTCATTTGAATTTTTAAATTGTAAATTTGTGTAGTTTTTATCATTAATTAAATGATGATATGTCATATTTTTATCGTAGAAATGTTGGCCGATGCCTCATCTGTCCTAACGTGACAAGTAAATGGTAAAAGAGACACGGATGGTTAAAGACAAATTATATAAAAATTTGATTGGAGTGTTGAAGCCTAATTATTTTGGACCAATTATTTCTTTAGCTTAACGGCTACCGCCTTTGTTATATTAATTAACTAATTAATTACATTAGGAATGCAGAATTGAGTATTTATTTGGTCTTTTCTGTTTAGGTACATATAATCGTAATGGCTAATTTAGCTATTATTGTGAGGATTATAATCTACAGATACACATAAGGTTTAAAATGTCGATGTTGATGCTAATATCAATAACTCAAATTTACAAATATATCAATAAGTATTATGAGAAAAATTAGGAATATCACGTGCATTTGAAATTTTGTAAATTTCTAAATAAAACTTTAAGAAAAGCTTAGTATTTTTATTTATTTATTTTTAAGTTTGAGTTCAATAATTGTGGGGTGGATAGTATTAAGAACCTTGTTTACTTTAGCTTTGATGGATTGGCAAGAAAACTTAGTTAAGTCATAAACTATATCATTTTAAGCATATATATCACAATAAATAAATATGTTAACTTGATTATAGTTCAACTAGTTAAGATACATATTGATTAATAGACATGCACAATTCATATAAATACATCGTAACAATGATAAGTATTTTCTTAGACAATTATTATTTATCATTAATTAAATATATAAGAAAGATAATAAAGGAGGGGTCAAAATAAATTTTTTTTTTTAACATGTGTGTATGGAATCGTGACCCTAACTTTTTGGTCTAAACCAGACACCGATTGTCAAACTCTTTAGATAGAGAGAAAAAAAGGTTGCAAGTCATCATAGATATCATCAATTGTAGATATCGATAAAATATCGATCGATAAGATGTCAAACATATTCTATGTCAATGGTCAACAAAAAATATCGACAAAATATCAATAACTCTCTCCATCATCTTGTTGTCGAACCCATAATTTTACTTATACATATCATCGATGTTTTAATCAATATCAACGATATTTTACACTGGATTACTTTTTGATAATTTATTACCATATTTATGGTTATATGGGTTAATATAACACTTCTTTCTAAATTTGATCAACATTATATTACCAAAATTTAACATATGGTTGGATGGTTTGTCATAACTTTTTTTTCCTTTT
>NW_019104518.1:111266-139401 GCF_001995035.1 Momordica charantia | reverse complement strand
TGAGTTTGAGATTAATGGTGACGGGGTTGAGGATTGGGCGGGTGGTTGTGTAGAGAGAGGAAGGGGGTGTGGTGAGGGAGCGGGAGTAGGAAGCCATTGGAGAACAACTTCTCTGTTCAGCTCAGAGAGAATGGTTGTGGATTGGGGAAGAAGTGGAATTATCAAAATGAAATCTTAGTGCAGAGACCACACATTTTGCTTGTGGCTGTGGTTTCTCCAGAAAAGTGGATTTTTTTTGGGTAATATCTTTCTTTACGGAACTGACGGATGAGTATTGTTTGTAGGACCTGTTGGGCTTACAATTTGTCGCACTATAACAATTTGTAAGCGACAATCAAGTAATGAATTATGTTTATTGTTTTATATTCTATGAATATGTGTTTGCCGGATTAGTTTTTCAAAATAATAATTTTAAAATAGTAAAAAATCTAAAAAGGCAATTAAAATGCAAAATTAGACTAAAAAGATAAATATATTATTTCATGCGATAAATAATCATAATCTTTTAATTGATAATTAGAAACCTCTTGGGGTATACTAAAAAATTAGCTTCCATAAGTTTTTATTGGGTGAGCTACCAAGGAAAAACATCGATCTGAAAAGATATTTATATTGCGATTAATGTGTACGAACACTAGCTCATGAAAGTTCTTCACTAACTTGAGGATGTGTGAGACCTAGCTAGGTTTCTACTTCACTCTGGGTTGCTATAATATATATGAGCTTGGAATTTGGAAAAAAATATTGATTCTAAATTATTAAATTTATTTGGAGAAAATAAAATATAGAGAAAGTAATCTAATTATTCCAAATCATGGATTTCTAAACATTTTCTAGTATTTATTATATCAGGAGAGTTTGTTTGACATGACTTTGTAGGTTATTTTGGAGGGTCAAAAATGTAGTTGTAAGAAAATCTAGAATGTTTGGTTACCAATAAAAATCACTTTTGAAATAATCTTTAAAATCGTTTTAAAAAGGAAAACTTTTACTTGATTCTCGAAAAAATGATTAACTAGAAAATACTTTTAGAATCACTTTAGGATAATTTGACATTTGAAGAATCACTGGTGCAATTAAATAAACTCGTGATTAAAGTTACTTTGAAGGCCAAATACACAAATATTTTTATTAAAACTTTTCCTTTTATATAAAGTGTTTTAAGAAAACATTAGAAGGTAAGTCAAACTCAAACTCACCCCGAGGCAAAGAATAGATTAGAAAACTATGAAATAAAATATTAGCTCTCTTTTCTTTTTAAGGAAATGGGAAAATATTGGCTATTTATTCCTCAGGTTATGATATTTTTGTCAGTTTGATACTAAATTTAAAACAAGTCGACTAGAGAATGAAAAAGGAGCGAAAAGATTGCAAAACACACACACACACACACACACATATATATATATATATTCTTAGTCATATGTTTCTATTATTAAACACATTTTTACTCCTTTTATTTTTTAGAAACTTTTCTAAAATTGTGTAGAAATTTTAGAAACAACAAAATTAAATTTTGCTTTTTTTTATTGTTTTCCATTTTTTCTAAAACGTAAATAGGAGTATTATTTTATTATTCTTGATTTATAAAATACATAATAAATATTAAAAAGTAAATATAACATAAATAATTGAAAATTTAATTAAAAGAAAAATAAATTTCTTCAAAAATTACTTTATTTAATTTAAAATTTTAGTGAACAAGAAATAAGTAATAGTTAACAAACATGTCTCTATTTATTTTTCTAATAAAAAAAAGTCACAAAATGCAATTCTATTTTGTTTATTAAAAAAAATAAGAAACGAATAGAAATATCAAACAGCCTCATAATTGCTCTAAAAATTAAAGAAGGAAAATACTTTTTAAGCTATATTCTATTACATGCTTGATCTCAACCATTTCATTGTTATATATTTTCTCTTAAAAGAAAAAAGAGAGAATATTTCATTGTCAAAAAAAGAAAATAAAAAAACTGTATCGATATATCAAATAATTTTTCAACTTGTAACTAACGACACTGACCTAATTCAATGAGCTTAGGGTGAACTTTATTCTTGAAAGTTATGCAATAAACCAACCTTACGGATCATATTTTAGTTTCAAATGATTAATTTTGAGAGTAAAATTTTAGGTCTTTTTGAATTTTTTGAAGAATTTTTTAGGTTAATTTATAAATTGTTTAATTTTAATTTGATCCCTATCATTTGAAAAGGTTTAGTTTAGTCATAATTTAATTCTCTATAGTTTTAATCGTTTCAATTTGGTGTTAATAGGATTTTGTTAACTTTAAAAAATGCTAGATAGACCATTATCTTTTACAAACAAAAAAAATTCGCATATTTCTGCTTATTTTTTTTATTCAACCTAAAACTCAAAATAATATCGACTAAGAAATATAAGCTTATTGTTCCGTTAAAAAATGGAAGAAAAATACATATTTGATCTTTGAGTTTTGAATTTTATTTTTATTTGGTCCCTCGAGAATGCACTTTTTTTTTCTTTAAATCCCTCAACTAATCAATTTAACAGAAAAATGATACACCTCCCACCTCAGGCGACATCCATTCTATGGTTTCTTAATAGACCATAACCGTGATTGAAATTTGAAATTTCAATTTCTTATACGAATAGTGTTTATTGGTTTGTTATCTTCTGACTATCAAATTTATGAGTATTGGACTAAATTATAGGGATCAAATTGAAACTTCACGAAATCACAACAACCTAATTGAAACTAAGTTTAAATCTGTAAGGACTAATTAACAACTTTCAAAACCCTAGAAACCAATTGAAACCAATATTTTACTAGGTAAACAAACACTAGAAAAAAATTTGAAAAAAGGTAAAAACACTTTTTCACACTTGAATTTTTATAAACTGTAATGTAAGCAAAGGGGACAAAATTAAAGAAAGCACACATTGCATAATTACAAAACAAAACTTGCACGTTTCCTTGAAGAATCCTACAACCCTCAAACAAAAAAGGGCCTCAACTTACAAGCCACGCTTCCTTCAATATTTCCTCTTTTTCTTTACCTTTATTGGTAGTTCAAACTTCAAAGACAGCAGCATGTAGGACTTAGAAAGAAGCAACTTAATTAATGGACTTTGAGTTTTTTTTTTTTAATGTATATTTTTGTTAATAAGAGACTTATCCAACATTAAATCATAAATTTTGGAATGCATTTGTTAAAATACTTTAAGTTAGCTAAGTTCATTAAATTTCATGCTCTAATAAAACCAAAGAAATATAGAATTTGAATATAAAACTCACTTATTAGACATTAATAACTTTTTGTGGTTGGAATCCACCGCTTATATTTGCAATGTTACACTAATTAAGAAATAAAATTTAAGATTTCAATTTAAAAAAAAAAAAGAAAAAGAATCGTGTCCATCATATTAATAGACTAGTAATGATTTTACACAAAAATAGACAGGAATAATAAATAGATCCACGACTAACTAAAAGTTCTACTCAACTTCAGCTCGGACTAAATACTAACTTCAATTTCGAAATGTACAGGATCGTATATCATATCGATATATGGTTTTGTGTGCAAGTCATGATCATCTCAACTAATTGGACATTATTCCACCTCTAATCTAAAGCTAACCTATCACCTCCATTATCTAGAATCTTATGTCAATCGTACCTTGAAACTTTGTTTAGTCTATTTTGATTTTCTAAACTTTTAAAAGATCTATATTTAGCTTACGAACTTTTAAAGGACTACTACTTTGGTCTTGATCGTCGTTCTATGATCAATATTGTCACCCATGGGCATTGTCCATTTTCCTATTAGCTAACCGATTTGACGTCTACACATATCTACATCATCATGTTAATATACAAGCGGCCACACGATGAGAAAATATTGTCAATGATTAAAATGATTATACTTTTAAAATTTTGATTAAAATAGACCTTTTAAAAGTTTGAATTCATAATTAGTATCAGTCTCTAACCAATAGGTCATAAATTCGAAAATCTTTCCCTATGTACTTGGAAGGAAAAAAAAGGATTTAGAGTGGGAACAATATAAACTTAAAAAAAATAATACTTAGCTGCCTCACCTGTACCAATGATTTGTTGACAAATGTCGACTGAGACAAATATTACAATCTTTATTTAATTATTTCACTGAAAATATAACCTCAATTTCTCTTTAAAAAATATCTTCAATTTATCACATGACGACATTTTCTAAAAAAAAAAATGAATTGTCTTTTAATTCTTCACGCTGATCATTGTTTCCTCACCATCACCATGAAAAATAGCTAGTAGTAGTAAAAGTGGTTGTTATTGTCTTAAAACAATAGRCAAATAACTAATTAATAATGAAATACCAATTAAAAATTGAATATAACTRGTTAACCCAATCTTAACAACTCAACGAATATTAATGAATTTACATAAACTAGCATGTTAGCCATCTTTTTTTTTTTTTTTTGAGTTTTTATTTGGTGGAGATGGAACATTTTCAACCTTTGGAATGGTAATAGATGTCTTATGTATGCAAACTATGCTACAACGTATATTAACTATCTCAATCACTTAGTTTGTGTGAAGACTAATTGCTTGTTTCCAAAAATATTAAAACATTCATAATTAATGTCTCGTTTACTTACAAGGAATTGAAATAAAATCAATTGGAATGAAAAAGTTAATTTTTTTTATGTTGTTTACTGAAATTTTCTAGATTTAGATTTAGAAATCTATCCAAATTGTCTACTAAAATTATGTGAAATTGGAATAAAAATAAGATATATTACAATTACTAGAATACCCCTTTATTTCTAGCTAATTACATATACATTAACTAAAAAGTGTACTGATATTCTTACTTAAAACAATAACTTTAACTTAATTTATTACTGTTATATTGTTAGTAACTAATTAATTAAAAAATAATGAATTTCATATCTGAGAAGGTGTGAAAGGATTTAGAAGAAAAATGAGATTACTTTTAAGTGATTCCTAAATTTGAAGTAGGATCTTCCAATTATTAAATTTATATTCTTTAAAGTAAGAGGAGCAAAATAAATTGTGAGTTGATAATTAAATATTGGTTCATTTGGCTTTTTTTTCTATTTCTTTTAATATAATATATGTAGAATAGGAGAATTTTAAGACATGAATTTTGCAGTTTGTGTGGCGGTTGGGCGCAAGATGAGAATGTTTTCCAAAAAAATGGTATTGGCCGTTCCATATAGAAAATGGGAAAAGAGGGTCTGAAAAGACAAAAAATTACAAAGGATGAAAAATAGGAAGATGAGACGTTAATCAAAAGGTATAAGAAACAAGGAAGGGGAAAAAAAAAGGTATCATGAAAAGACAATTTACTTAAAACAAACCCTCCTTCACATTTTTCAAAAACAAAATATTCTAAGTAATGGTAATAAATAGATGATATTTACAAGGAAAATTGAATTCATATGGTAAATGCTAATAATATTGAAACTCTTCTTTTTCTTTTTAGTTCAACAAATATGAGAGTGATTAAAAAAAAAATAAAATTATATGCATTGAGCTATACCAAAATAAAATTTAAATTTTCAAAGGAAAAGAGAAAATGTTTACTTTGGATAAAACTTGCATGACAAGTGTTTATTTTTTTTTTAAATAAATTTATTTTCTCTTCCTCTCTCCCTATCCGAAAAAATCTCAATGGTAGGTAGAACTGGAAACAATAAGGGCTCGTGTGGTAACATTCCTATCTCTTGTTTCTCGTTACCAATTTTATTAAGAAATCTAATCATTTTACCACTAACTTTGTTTCTTGTTTCTCCTTTTTCGGGAACATTCTCGCAATTTGGGAACAACCAAAACAAGTTTTTTCTTTCTTGTTATCGTTTCCAATTTGTTCTAAAACATAAATAAAAAGATTGTTTTATCATAGTTTGAATTCTTTGACGTTGGAACCATGCAATACATTTTTCTTCATTAAAAGTAAAGAAACAAGATAAAAAAACTTGAACGTTACCAAATGGATCCTAAAATTTTGCTATTTAATTAGGAAAGTTTTGGTCTCTACCAAACCATAGATTTGGAGCCCCTAGTTAAATTTCATGTTATATTTTAGAGATCTATTTCTATCACATTTAATAAAAGAGTAATTTCACACTCTAAACCCTGCTAAAAATAAAGTTAATAGGAGCTAGCCAATTACTAAAAATATTATTCAAATGGCTACTCATGTTCAAAATTGCAGAGTTGTAATACAAAGTTTGAAATGCAAAATTAAAATTCAGTTTCACACCTCCAAAACTCATCAAATGATTTCTCAAAAGTGTGTAAGCTAAGTATTGGTCCTTTTCTTCTTTTTTCTCTTTCTTTTCAATATTAAATAGAAATTAAATGTGGTGGGTTTACGTAATAGGCAAGCATTTATATTAAGGGTTATATATATATATATTAGATTCCGGGAAGTGTGGTTTTTGGATTTGATCCGAGAGATGGAAACAGAAGGGATTTGGAGGGTGAGGCATCTGTTGATGACTGTATTTCTTCACACCTTTGCTACAATGATGGTGGTTCCAGCCATCACCGATGTCACGATGTCGGCCCTGTGTCCCGGCGAAGACGAGTGCTCCGTCGCCATTTACTTCACCGGGGTTCACCAAGCCGTACGTAACTTCCAACTTTCATCATCTAATATTGTACTGACGTTGAAACGATCAAGAGATCTAACAAGATTTATAAGATATTGCGATGGACAGGTGACGGGGATGGGGACGTTGGTGACGATGCCGTTGATCGGAAATCTGTCGGACAAGCTGGGGAGGAAGGGTGTA
The DNA here is from genome assembly GCF_001995035.1 of Momordica charantia. The sequence goes on along the minus strand of NW_019104518.1, from coordinate 132,602 downwards.
CTCACAATTCCCATGATTCTCACCGTAATTCCCCTGGGTTGGTGCTGCTTGATTAAATTTCAAGTAATTTCAGTATGTGTGTGAAGATTATGATGATGAATTAATTTTAATTTTGTATTTATGGCATTGGCAGGGATATTGGGGTATGGGAGATCCAGACGGTATTTCTATGTTTATTTTGTGTTCAAGACTCTAACTAGCATCTTGTGTGAAGGAACCGTTAATTGCTTGGCTCTAGCTTATGCTGTAAGATTTCTTTCTTTTTTTTTTTTTTGTCAACATATTTATTGGCTAAATTCAAATCTCCACTCTATACTTAACAAAACAAAAATCCCTCATTTGTTAAATTGGTTCAAGTCCAATAACTTTGGTTCAGTCTATATATAATTTTAGCTTTTGCTCATATTTTCAGGTTTTATGTATTTTGGTTATTATATTTTATGAAGTAATTGTTTTCGTCATTGTGTGTCATCCTCCTCTTCTTTCTTTTCAGCAGGTCGAATCTCATTTATTTTTTTAATCACAAATTTCAAAATAATACCCTGCTTACAAAATATTGTTGTATATTAATTAAAAGGTTTTTATTCGGTTTAGAATTTTGTAAATATGGGATCAAAATAAACCATCATAGTGTGACTTAGTGGTCAATAAAGACAAATGTAAATGGCATAAAAGACTTAGAGAGAATAAATACCACCTACCTAAGATTTAATATTGTACGAGTTACCTTGATAACCAAATGTAGTTGGATAGTGCATGCAAAACCCTTATTTATCTAGATCGATAAACTTGGGAGTTATAAAATAGAATTATTTTAAATTAAAGTTTAAAGGTTAAAAGGGAAAATGTGTTTTTTAATCATTAAAATATGGAAACTAAAACTTTTCAAAAGAAATTCCACGTGTACATCCGGTGGCTCTATCCACGTCAGTGCCTTTCTTCCTTCAGCAGTTGCCTTTGGCAGAAATTCCACGTGTGCGCGCAAAATTCTTATATATCTAAAATTCCGAAAGAACGCTAACAGTAACACTGTAGCCTTCTTCTCCGACGCCATGGCCATTCACTCATTTCTTCGGCTGTATTCCAGGCCGACAATGTACCGGAACGGCAGCGAGCTTCTGCCTTTGGAATTCTATCGGCGATTGGATCTTCCGCTTTCGTCTGCGGGACTCTCTGTGCTCGTTTTCTCTCCATTCCATCCACTTTTCAGGTATTCCGATAACTGCTTCCTTTCTCCTAAATTTCTGTTCTTATCTAATCACTATCAGCGCCGATTAGGTAGCGGCTTCCACGGCGGCTGCGGCGGCAGTATATATGAGGGTTTTCCTTACGGATTCCGTCGCCGATTGCAATCTTTCTCCTCCCTTACTTTCCAAGGAGAATATTGAAACTGTTTCTTCCGATCGAGTTTCGCCCGAAAAAGAAGAACTACTCACCACCTTGCCCTCAGTGCTGGACCTTTTTGCCCTGTTGAAGACTAGGTGTGTGTGTGTGTGTTCAATTTTCTCCATCTCTGTCATCAATTCTTTTGCAATTTTTCTTCTGCCTTCTAGATTTTTATTGAATTAGGGCAGGATCAAGAGCTGTTTTTATTTAGTAATCGAGCCAATTATAGATAGTAATTTGGTCCTTTCATTTATGAACTTGTGACACTTGGAGCGAGAGTCGCACTCTAATAAAATATATGGAAGTTTAAAGTTTTAAGTTATACTCTCGCATCTGAATGAAATCATGCTTGTTTTTGGAGTCGTGGAGTTTGGACCATATAGTTTGCTGGGTTTGCGGGGGAAGTGTTGGGTTTATTCTTAAATTTTCAATGCTCTTTTCTTTCTACTTTATTTGCAGCTTGACATTTTCACAAGCGGCCATTGTTGCATTTTTCAGCAATCTCGCTGATGTTGGCCTTCATGCTTCGATGATGGTTAGTCTTTTGATCCAAGGGATCTAATTTGGATCAGTTTTTGTCAATTGCTTTTATCAACAGCTGAAGTTCACTTCCATTTTCCTGGGAAAACCTTTAATTATAATTTCATTCAACTTTTTGGTCCACTATCAAGGAGAAAGCTTTAGTTGTTGTGTTGGCGATTATCCTCGTCTTGCTCAAGTTGTGAACTTCTTTTTGGCTCAATTATAGATTTTACAACTGTAACAGACTCTTTAGTGTGTCTTCTGAATTTCAATTGAACAGCTTGTCTTTGACACTTGATATGTTGACCTATGTTTGGCTTCCCAATTGCAGTACTATTTAAAAGCCAGATTTCACTTTAACAAGGATAAGTTTGCTGATTTGATGGTGATCTCTGGGTCTGCTTCAACTATTTCACAGGCATGTCATGCTATGTTCCATTTTGGGTTTGCATCTTCATTTCTTTTTATGTTAATTTCCTGTGTTATTGGTTAAGAATATACTAAAAATAGTACCATAACTTCTGGGCTTAATCTTAAAATTTTTAGATTTAGTAGTGATTTGACCGTCCATTTTTTTTAGTGTGTTCTGACCATTAAATGAATAACTTCAGCTACTTTTGATGCCCATCTTGGTTCCTGCTCTAGGAGAGGAGAGACTGCTCTCTGTTGGGCTCTTTTTCAACTGCATTCATGTAAATTCACATTCCTCCAAAACTGTACATGGAAGAAGCGTTTCATTTAAAAATACTTTTCGTAATCTCAAACACATTATTAATGCGTTGTGGACATTATTCTAATCACCCAAAGTGTATGTTAAGAAATTTGAACATTACCTAGTTCATGGATATTTAAATTTGTCTTATTGGCTTTGAATGCAGATGCTTCTTTACAGCTTTGCTTGGGCTGAGCGGGTACTTATTTTCAACTTATTTCGCAATGCAGTTTAATCCTTTTTAATAAATTTGATTCCTTATATATTGCAGTATTGAATTAAAATTTCAACTCTTCTTCTTAAATTGTTTAACGTCATGAAATGACTCACTTTACCATAATTAATCAGGTTACCTATGTTGCTGCAATGTTTTCCATTTTGTTTATTTTCTCGCAGCCTTGCGTGAGTGTCAGACTTCCTTATCCTCTAGAGCTTATTGTTCTCGATCAATAATTTTGATTGAACTTGATTTATTTCATATCTGTAATCGACAGTTGCGAAGCATTGTGTCGAAACAAGTCGGTGTGAGTGAGCAGGTTAGTTTTGATGAACAGCTTCAACATAGTCAATAGTGATCAGTTTATTAGTTAGCTTTATTTATTTATTTTAATTTATTCTTATTTTTAATGATGAGAAAAGCTGTTCACTAGTTTATTAATGTTGGCAATTATCTTTATCTCATAGAAAAATGCTGCATCTTTAATGCAACTGTGTTTTTGGATTGAGTGAAGTCCATGGCAGCATGTTGGGTTTTTTTAACGTGTAGTCGACAGTTAAAATCACAAGTACACAATATAAAATAGAGACACCAAGATCTACGTGAAAACCGGAAGGAGAAAAACCACGGGACAGTCTCGAAAAGGACAAAACTTCCATCCTGAAGATTAAGGAGGAAGCTCATCCTGGATTCATGCGTGGTCGTGGTCCAGTAGCATATGAACAAGTGGATTTTTTAATTTTGTATAATTCCTATGTGATCCACCTATCTATACGCTACTGGACCACATAGAAATTCAGGAGGAGCTTCCTCCTGAATCTTCACGAGGGAAGTTTTTTCCCCTTGAAAATCATCCGCTATAAATATACCAATTTAATCAAATCAATTTACAAAATCAAGATAAGAAACTAGATTAATAATGCATAGGAAGTATAGTCTTTTTTTTTTTTTTTTTTTTAAGAATTCCATAATGGTTCTGGATTGGTTTTTGTTGGTAGCATAATAATATTGGTAGATTTGATTTGATTATTCAGGGTAAGGCTCAAGGATGCATTTCAGGCATATCTTCCTTTGCCAATGTTGTTTCTCCATTGGCATTCTCCCCTTTAACAGGTAACTTTCTTAAATTCCTAATTTCCTATATGTAGTACAATAATGCAGTGGTCTCAGATAACAGAGTGTTGGTATTTTTCAGCTTTGTTCCTCTCTGAAAATGCTCCATTTTATTTCCCTGGATTTAGCATCATGTGCGCTGGATCTGCTGCGGTAAGAATCATACTTCCATCCATCATCCCATGTCTAAGCCTGTTTTGCTTGATGGATCTATCCCTTCTTAGTTGGTCATAGACTTAAAAATTTTTTATAAAGAAGTTAGGGTCATAAAAGTTTATTTATTTTGCTCCATGTACTTTTAAAATGTCCAATTTGGTGTTCCGTTCCGGTACTTTCAGCTTTCGGTCACTTTAGTCCCTATATTTACAGAAACATCTATTTTGGTCAGTAATTTAAAAAAAAATGCAATTTTGGTCCTTGTTTGAAAAATTTTAACACAAAATTTATACACAAGTCATTCGATTATTGCTATATTTTAAGAAATTTATTGAATGTAGTGTCGTGGTGAAATTAAATGAAATAAAAAGGTCTAGGGATAAGATACTTTGTAAAAATACAAGATAGAAGATAGAAATGGGCGTTTGAAAGTATAGGAATTATCATGGATAAAAATTGAAAGTACATATTTCAAAATGTCATAAATGTTATTTTGAATGCATAGGAACCAAAATAAATAAAATTTAGAAGTATATGGATCAAAAAAGTATTAAACACTTATCTTTACTTGAAAATTCATTGTTATTCAATTTTTTACCAAACTCAAACTTCAATAGAGTTGGTCAATTTATCTTCGTGTATATTCTGTCACTTGTATGTATCACATCTAGAGAGGAAACATCTCATGTAAGCAGCTACTGGCATATGGTATATTTAATCAAATTATAAAAACTATAATGTAACATTTAAGATCATAGTATGTAAATGTAAATCCCAAATTATAGGGCTAAAATACAAATTTAATCATGAATGTATGATTTATTATATGGCCATAATAGTTGTGTTTTGAACTGTTTCTTCCTTGATGGGCATCTTTTATTTTGTGTCAGATGATAGCATTTGTTCAGAGTATGATGATAAGGGTGTCTCCTTTCGAAGCCAGCAGTAGCAGAAGCCGTGTGGAAGTCTAGTTCTTCTTCTGCTTCCACTGCTTACATTTTTGTTGTTAAATATTCAAAAATAGGAAAAATGAGGGATTATTTGATAGTTCCCAAGAATAGTTTTTTTTTTTTTTCCTCAGCTGCTTTTGTAAATAGCATATAAGCTTTAATCGTTATTTATAATTTTTTTAGAAGGGAAAACAATGTCCAATAAAAGTTTTCTGTATATGACAAAAGTGTTATTAAATTCTCGAAAACACTTTAAAAAATTATCAAAATTACTTTAGAAAAAGACATTTTTTTTTATCTAAGTATTATTAGAATATATAATATTAATAACCAATAAATGAATAAAAAATCTTGAGAATCTATCGTTGTTATGAAAAAGGGTCAAAATAATTAATGAAATGTGTGATATGGGCTGAAGTTAATATTTGAAATCCACAACATTCTTCATTGTTTAACGACTTATTTGAAATTGAATGCGTGTGTCTGTCCATTCCAGATCGCACGTGCTCACACGTTTTCTCTTAACTGCCTATATATATAAATTATTTAAAAATTGAGAATACATAAATATATATTTTAATATAGTTATAAATCTAACTAAATAAATAAGACCCAGTGTTACTATAGTCCCATCCTCCACCTGCAATAAAAACATCTACCTAAATGAGTATTTTCTTTTTGCACCCAATCAAGCAATATTGATGCAAGAAATTTGTGTATATTTGAAATACATTGGTCAAAGCATAGTAAAAAGGAAAAATTAAGAAGAAAAAGATACCATAAGAAATAAGAAAGAAATATATATGTGATGGTGAACTTGATAGCTGAATCCCTACCCTAATATATTATATTAAAATACATAAACATACGTGACCAATACAATGAAGAAAAATGCAGGCAGTTGAATTTGGATAGGATTTGGCCACGTGTCCAATCTTTAAATAGCATGTAAAAGTCCTGCCCCAAACTTCTCGGTTTTCACCTTTCCGCAATTCCCTTTTTCTATTATTTTCCTCGTTATCCTCCCTCCGCTCCGCCCCGCCCCTCGCCGTTGGCTGCGTCGGGGACCACCGGGAAGAAAGCACCATGCTCCTCTAGATGTGAACCGTCGCCGCCGCCGCCGCCGCCTCTATTCGCGTCGCGCCGTCGTGTTCCTCCGGTGTTAGCCAACGGCTCGCGTTCTCAATATTCCTTGTGTTGCGCTCTCCATTTTGAATTTACTAATTTCATTAACTCCCTCTATTACGCCTGCTTTCTTCGTTTCCATTTTGCCCGATTCATCTTCGTGGTTTTGGTGTCTGTTTTCTCGTTCCGCCATGATGAACGACGGCCAGGAAACTCCGGAGCCATTGGTGTACGTTCACGGCGACCTCGATTTGAAAATCATTGAGGCGCGCCGTTTGCCTAATATGGATTTGTTGACGGAGCGTATTCGCCGGTTTTTTACGGCCTTTACCTCTTGTCGGAAACCGTTTTCGAAGAAGGATTCCGATCACCAGCACCATCGCAAAATCATTACTAGCGATCCTTACGTCACGGTTTGTCTCGCCGGAGCGACGGTCGCTCGGACGCGGGTTATTTCGAACTCTCAGAACCCTATCTGGAACGAGCACTTCAAAATCCCGCTTGCTCATCCGGTCTCGCAGGTTGAGTTTCATGTGAAGGACAACGACGTGTTTGGCGCCGACTTGATTGGCATCGCTACGGTCTCCGCGCGCAGAGTAATTTCTGGCGAAACAATCAATGATTGGTTTCCGATTATTGGTTCGTTTGGGAAACCGCCTAAACCGGATGCGGCTGTGCGTTTGGAAATGAAATTCACGAAGTGCGAGGACAATCCTCTGTACCGTCACGGCATTGCTGCCGATCCAGATCATTTCGGAGTTCGGAATTGCTATTTTCCGGTGCGGCACGGGGGTTCTGTAACGCTTTATCAGGACGCTCACGTTTCTGATTCCACGTTGGAGCAGATTGAATTGGAAGAGGGGAAAATGTATAATCATGGGAATTGCTGGGAGGATATATGCCATGCGATTTTGGAAGCTCACCATTTAGTCTACATCGCCGGTTGGTCCATATATCATAAGGTGAAGCTGGTGAGGGAGCCTTCGAAGCCATTGCCTAATGGTGGGGATTTGAACTTGGGGGAATTGCTCAAGTACAAATCACAGGAAGGGGTGCGAGTCTTGTTGTTGGTTTGGGATGACAAGACCTCCCACAGCAAGTTCTTCATCAATACGGTGCGTGTTCTATTAAATCCATGCCTTTTGTCTTTTGCCTTTTCTTTGGGTGGCATTGTACAAAATGAAGGAACTCTGCTTTGCGAGATGCCATCATTCTCGTTTCTCTGTTATGTATGGGGCTAGTAAGTGTCAGGTCCATGTCAATTTCGGATAAACATGAGATGCAATTATGAAATTTCTTTGGGTGCGTTCATGCACACGCCTGGTTTTTGAAAATGCAACGGAAGGCGGGAGGGACCTGTACATTTTAGGTGGGTTGGTGTTCTGTATAGAATTTTGCCTGTGGACTTGCTCAAATTGGTCAGTTTATGGGTAAGTCTCTAGTTATAGTCATGTTCCCTCGTATTTTTTATGGGATGGTAAAAACGATGTACACGGTACTGATTTTGGTCCCTAGTAGTCGTGCATACAATCCTGGTATTTCAGCGGTCAGTGGAATTAAGTCTCTGTTAGCACATTCCTTACTATCAGTGATCCCAGTAAAAGTTTGTGACCCATGCTGATGGAAGCTAAAATGAATCTCCTATGTAGAAGTAAAGATGAATAGCAACCGTGTTCTTTCCAAATCAAGGCAAAATGATCCATGAAGAAGTTTCTTAGTGGTAAAGGACCAGTAACAATACTATGTGAACAGTATCTTGTAGTTTCTTATATTTCCCTGTTTGGTTGTTCAGCGAACTTCATCATATATATTTAGGCCTTCTCAGATGTTTGTTCTGATTCTTTTTAGATTTTAATTTAATTTCAGGCTGGAGTGATGCAGACTCATGATGAGGAGACCCGGAAGTTTTTTAAGCACTCTACTGTGTCATGTGTGCTGTCACCCCGATATGCCAGCAGTAAGCTTAGCATTTTTAAGCAACAGGCACGCTTTATACCATGGTTCAGTTACATGTTGGTCTTTAACATAATTTCCCTGCATTTAATCATTATCATATAAAGTTAATCCCCTATGGTACTCTGATTTGTGTAATTTAGAAATCATGAAACTTCTAGAGGAAAAAGACTCAGTAGTTGCATTTTACTCTCCATCTTGCCATTTGCACCCTTTAGATTAAAATTTTTAGTAATATAATCTTAACGGATTTATTTAGAAGGATAATAAAATATATATGATGATGAGAATGAATCCTGATAAATATCATCAGATATCTTCGCAGATTTTGATTGTTTATTTTAAGTTACTGCTTTGACTAATGTACTCTTGGGTCACAATTAGGGAATCTGATTTGAATGGAATATTTCACATATATAGATGTTAGTGATAGTAATTACCACCGAGTTTATGGTCATTTCAAGTTTTATTCTCAAATAAATTTCATAATTATCTATGTTGTGGTTGTTGAGTTATTTTTTTTTTATATACTCGATATTTCCAGCATCTACTGGATTTTCGTTGACTCTTTCAGAGTATAGTTTGTGATTAATTTTAATTTCCAGAATCGGAAGTGATAATCCTCACCTTGTGGTTTCATTGATTTTTTCCTCTCCTCCCATGTCATTTCCATTCTCTATCCATTTCCTGCCTTGAATTTATTGTGTTTTCAACTTTAGTCATTACAAGTGGTGCATTTTCTTCTGTCAATTTTATTTTTGAAAATCTCTTCTCCATTGACCATTATTTTTAGAATTTTATGGGGGAAAGGTTTTGTAGATGATGACATTAAAATGAGCAATGCTCTGAACTTTTAGTTTATCTCATGGTTCAGGTTGTTGGAACCCTTTTCACCCACCACCAGAAATGTGTGATCGTGGATACGCAAGCATCTGGAAATTACCGGAAGATCAGTGCTTTTATTGGAGGACTTGACCTTTGTGATGGTCGTTATGATACTCCTGAGCATCGGTTGTTGAAAGATCTTGACACTGTATTTGAGGAGGATTATCACAATCCAACTTTTTCTGTGAGTGCTTGTTGTAATTAGAACATAGTTTGTCTCTAAACAGTGTAACCTATGAAAAACTTATTGATGCTCCTGCAGACCTGTTAATTAAATGGTTTCTCTTGTAAATCATCTAGCAGGGAGGCACAAAGGCTCCTCGGCAGCCATGGCATGATTTACATTGCAAAATTGAAGGGCCTGCCGCATATGATGTGCTTACTAACTTTGAACAACGATGGAGAAAAGCCACAAAATGGTCTGAATTAGGTCAGCGGTTCAAAAGAGTATCGCACTGGCATGAAGATGCTTTAATAAAGTTGGAACGCATATCTTGGATACTTAGTCCATCTCAGTCGGTTCCCAATGATGATCCTTTGTTATGGGTTTCCAAGGAAAATGATCCTCACAATTGGCATGTTCAGGTTGATGATTGTAAATTCTGAAAGTAAGATAATATGCAACTTCTAAATTTTAATAATAATGCCTAACTTGTGAGAACAAATCTTAATTGTACAGGTTTTCCGATCCATAGATTCGGGATCTTTAAAAGGATTTCCCAAAGATGTTTTTCAAGCTGAGTCGCAGGTCTGCTGTTTTCTTGATTAAGTAAATTTACAAAGACATGTTTCACGTTGATAATTCTAGAGTGCTCGAGTACTTTTTCTGCTGAACCATGTCTAAATTTTCTGTGCCATACATTTGGTTTTTGGTTATTAATTGTGACATCCTCTCTTTGCAGAATCTTGTTTGTGCAAAAAATTTGGTTATTGACAAAAGCATTCAAACAGCATATATCCAAGCTATTAGATCTGCCCAACGCTTCGTATACATCGAGAATCAGTATTTTCTTGGATCATCGTTTGCATGGCCTTCATATAAAGAAGCAGGTGATCTTGCCACCACCTATAAGGCATATACTTCAGTTTTGGTTACATCTCTATGAACGACATATTAGACATTTGATACTTTGACACTAACTGGACACTAAAATAAGCGAGTGAGATCTTTTTTGATCGTTCAGAAAACTTTTTTGGCGTATGCATGTGCCGATGTATTTTAGAGAACAGTTGATGAAAAACAGCAAACTTGGTGTTTCAAGCAAGTAATTGTTTGTTGAATTGTTTTTCTTACCCAAGATGCTACTCTTCAGACTCCAACTTCTTTGTTCTTTTTTCCATTGTTCTTTAACTATCTGGGTTGCAGGTGCCGATAATCTTATTCCAATCGAGTTGGCGTTGAAGATTGCTAGTAAGATAAGAGCCAATGAGAGGTTTGCTGTATACGTTGTGATACCAATGTGGCCTGAAGGTGCTCCCACTTCTGTTTCTGTGCAAGAAATTCTGTTTTGGCAGGTAATAATATCAACTGTCATTGTTTTGTATAATTATATTGTAAAATTAGTCATCCCATTTTGTATGAAATGAATAGATTTGTGAATATTGCGGGCACTTTCATGTTGTTGTAGAATTTTTGGTTGCCTCCTTGAGTTTCCTGCTTGTTTTTGAACCCTCTGCTCATCAACTAGTATAACAAGTAAACTTCAATGACAATCTTGTTTGTAGATACAATATTTATGACCTCCTTAATTTTGAAGTTACCATCTTATGTTTTCAGGGCCAGACAATACAAATGATGTATGAAATCATTGGACGGGAGTTGAAATATATGAATATCCAGAATGCTCATCCCTCGGACTACTTGAACTTTTACTGTCTTGGAAATAGGGAACCGCACGAGGACTTATCATCTTCCTCTGGTCATTCATCCAAGACCGAAGATGTGGTAATCACGTGTTCTAAAGCTTTTCCATTGTTTTATATGAGCAGATTAAGATTTAAACTCAGGCACTCTTTCATTCCTGGCCAAGTTAACTAGATTTTGGTAGAGTTGCATATTTAAAACAGCCTTAGGGTGGGTGCAAGTATATCCGGTGGGTGCAAGTATCCTTGGTTATAGGGGAGCAAAGTTCCAACTCCCAATTATCAAGAAAAAAAGAGAAAAAACAGCGCTTGTGTCATAAACGGTTCATTGGTGTAGCTTCGATCTAATTGGGGTGCTACATTGGAGGGAAATATAAATTTTAGCTCTACAATCACTGGAAAACAGGATATAATATTCTGAGAACAGTCTATTATCAATTTTCAGGTTTCAGACTCGCAAAAGTTCCGTAGATTCATGATATATGTACATGCCAAAGGAATGGTTGTTGATGATGAGTATGTCATAGTAGGGTCTGCAAATATAAACCAAAGATCAATGGCTGGTTCAAGGGACACTGAGATTGCCATGGGTGCATATCAACCAAGTTACACATGGGGTAAGAAGAAGCAACATCCACGTGGCCAGGTTCGCTCGCAACTCTATTCGATAATTCAATGTATAAACACCACCCTGAGTACTTGGAATTGGAATGTCATATAACCAAGTGATCTTTATGCAGATTTATGGCTATAGAATGTCGCTCTGGGCTGAACATTTGGGAAAAATTGATGGTTGCTTCAAGGAGCCTGAAACTTTGGATTGTGTGAACACTGTCAATAAGATAGCTGAAGATAACTGGAAGAAATACACAGCAGAGGAATTTGCACCACTGCAAGGGCACCTCCTTAAATACCCGATTGAGGTCAGCAAAAGCGGCAAGGTTGGTCAGTTGAACGGACACGAGACCTTCCCCGACGTCGGTGGTAAGGTCCTCGGAGCTCGATCAAATCTCCCTGATGCTCTTACTACATAAATTTACCTTCTATTTGAGTTCTCTTCACTTCAAACATGAGGAACCAACTCCGCAGCCTTCCCCTTTGTTGCTATTACTGTTAACCACCAAAGGGTGAATAACATTCACTTCACTGATTAATCACAGTTTAATTGTATTCAATGGTGTCACTGTGTTGATTCTTTCCAAACTTTTGGGAGTCAAAGTTCGAAGTCATCACAAAATACTGTGAGTGTAAATTTTTACAGGATAATGTGTACCTAATTTCTAATTTTGTCATGTTTTCTAGTTTCTAAAGCAATTGGCATGGTAGTTGGCTAGCCAAAGGTTGTTGCTGGATGAGATTTTGGTCTACACCAACCCCCTTTTATAGCACAATTTTACATATGAATCTCTCTCCATTCTCAGCCATTTCTTTCTTAATTCTCACAACTATTATCAGTTTCAGAGATGACTTTTAAGATGAGTGTTTAAAACACGTTTTCCATATAAGTACTTTTTTAAACATTTAGGCCGTATTGTAATCCTTTTATTTCTACTTCTAAATGGGTAACAATTTACCATTTTTGTAATAATTTAGTCTCTATAAAAAATATTATCAAAATTAAGTATCAATTTTTATCCTATAATGATTTGGTCACAGTAGTTTAATTAAAGTTCAACGACTAAATTATTACTTTAATAAAAATAAATATGGACTGAAAAATATTTTGAAAATTATACTTGCTTCCTCGTACTTTCTCTAGTACGTTTTTATTTTTATTTTTATTTTTATTTTTTAAAATACATACTTCTTAACCAAATTTAAAAAATGAAAACGAAAATGTGAAAATTAGTTTTTTTTTTAATTTCTAAATTTTATCTTATACTTCAGAAATAATTTTAAGAGTTGACAGCAAAAGAGAGAAATATAGGGAAAAAGTAGTGTTTACGGCTTAATATTTTAGTGAGAGTACTGAGGGAAGAAATTATAATTTTTTATTCCCAAATTTTTTTAAAGAAATTTTGGTCTTTTTTACATAAATTACATTTTGAAATTACTTTTTGAAATTACTTTTCTACCCATTCCTTTCTATCAAAACTTCAAATTCTCTCTAGATCATGAAGATTTATGTATATATAAATTTAGGAAACAAATGGGCGAAATCGATTTTGACGGACTTCGATGTATTCCTATGGTGACTGATAGTGTACTTTAAACTACCTTTCATGAAATTTATATTGAAATTATTTGTTCGTTTTCATTTCTCTAACATGTTTACTCACATAGCTATATTTTGCAGAAATGAATAATCCCAAAGAAACGGGGCATAAATAAATCAAATTAAGAGGATAATCAACAACTGAGACATTATAACAGTTTTTGGAACCGTAATATCCAAGGTGCCCCACAAATAATTAATTAAATTATATAATTTAATTCCAAGACATATGTTGTTCTTAAAAAAAAAAAAGAAAAAAAGAAAAAATTGTTGGGCGACTCAAATTAGGGTGGTTGTAACTTGTAAAATTCAATTATTTCCATATGAAAGCGCCGTTGGCGTCCATTGTTGATAAGAGGCTACCAGCAGTGAGCCCAGAGGCGGCTTCCAGTTCCACCGTTTTGTTTGAATTACAGCTACGATACGCACGGGTCTTCACTCTTCACTCTTCACTCTTCACTCTTCACTCTTCACACTAATATATATATATATATATATATATATATATATATATATATATATATATATATATGTCTGCTGCTGCACACAAAAACATGGCTGCTCAGCTTGCCCTTCGAAACCGTTTGCACTACTTTCCATTTCATTTGCATGCGGCAACTATATATCCAGCAGTGTTTACGGGTTGGAGAGGAATCGTCCGGTTCGAATTGGATCGTCAACCCAACCCAATATCAAGTTATGATTGAAACTTAATGGAGGGTTGAGATTAAGATAAAAAAAAACATGAAAACCTTAAATGAAGGACGAAGATTACCACTACATGGACGGTAACTACGAAGATAAATGTTTTATTATATATATAATTAAGAAAAATACATATATGCAAAAATAATTCGGGTTGAGTTGGATTGACCTGATTTTTTAAAGGTTGAACCGAGACCCAATCCAACCCAACCCAAGGCTTCATCTAACCTAACCCAACCCTTACGATTTGGGTTGGGTTTGTCGGGTTTAGGGTTTTTCGAACACCCCTAACCATACCCAAATTTTATTTAGACTGTTGATCAATAAAACAAACAAAAATTTCCCTTTCGCTGCACTTAAAAATCACCAAATCGGTGATAAGTATAACCAAGGTTTTAAATGTCGATGTCGATGGATATTTTTGTAAAAGTTAGAAAAATTAAAAAATTGTAAAAAATATTTAAATTAACAAATAAACATTTTCCTATTTCTAAATTAGTTAAAAATAATTCATATTAATATTATGTATATATTAGTGACGTTTTGTAGATATTTTTCATATTTTGTCGATTTTCTTGTACTATGAAAGAAATGTCGATTCACCCTTCATGTCCATGTCAAACCCATAAAAACATGGATATGTCGACGGAAATGTCGACGTATCAACGGATTATTTAGAACCATGAGTATAACCATAGAGAAAATTACTATGAAATTGAAGAAAAGTTGTGGAGACCAAAGACTAGTAGAGGAGGATCCCGCATCAGACATTCTAGAGGTATCATGTTAAATTGCCAATCAACTTAAAAATTTAGGTTAGATAAATGAAATTCATAATTATACCATACCTGCGAACCAAGATTTGATAAATGAAATTTTCTAAGAAAGAAAGAATAAATTTTGTTCAAATAGATCACGTTAATCTACCATTTTGAAAATCAATTATATAAAAAGAAAAAAAAGAAAAAGGCATATCATTTTCAACTTGATCACTACTTGTAAATCTGTTTCCCTTTTGCCCTTTTCCTTTCCATTCAAGAATATATTGCGGTTTGGTTCAACGTCGTTTTATTGTATGCCCACAAATAATAGATCTCTGAGAACAAAATGTTTGGAAACAATATTTTTTAGAATTACAGTTTGCTATATTTGGTTCTACATAAAATAGATGATATTTGTGTTTTGTTTTAGGGGATTCATTTCCAACAGTTAAATACAAATTAATTCTTTTTGGAATAAAATAAATATAAATTAATTGATTATAAGTAATAGAGGTATGCTTTAAATTGAATAAATAATTATAATTATAAGAAAGATAAGATATTTTACTAATTTACTTTAATTAATTGAAAATATTTAATATATTATTAATTGATATTTTCGTTAGATACTTAACTCCAGTAGGTTACTATATTTTATAAATGAAAATGAATCTTTTATATAATCTAATTGATAAAAATATTTTCAACATTGTAATTAATACAAGGGGTGCTTGCAAAAAGCAGAAACAAATTAATAGAAATTTATAAAAATAGCAACTACGTTTAAATTCTCTAAAAATAGAAAATTTTGGAGGCCCAATCTAAAGCAAAAATCCAATATATTCGCAATGAACAGATATACCTAATATATATACCTGATTTGATATATCATTGATATACATGATTATGAGTGTTGATATACCAACGATATAACTAATATGAACGATGATATACCTGACTTTACTATGTTCATTTATTCTTTTATTGAATTATATTGTGTTATATATTTTCATATTTGAGATGAAACTTCCATCTTTTTTAACGTAAATTTAAGTTTTTTATACTTTATATGAATGTTAATATACCTGATTTGTTATATTATTGAAGGAATCAATAACATCGATATATTTGATTATGAGTGTTGATATACGAATGATGCACCTAATATGAATGATGATATAACAACGATATATATACTTGATTTGATATAATATTAATATACTTGATTATGAGTTATAACCACCGATATACCTAATATGAATATTGACATACCAATGATATACCATTTTAATACTTTTCTTTACCGCGTTCAATTTCTCTTATTGAATTCTGTTTTTTTAGTTATAGATTTTATATGAAATGCTTACATTTTATAATCCAAATGCATGTCTTCTACACTTTGATATGAATGCTAATGTATATTGATATACATGATTTGTTATATTATTGAATGAATCAATAAAACTGATATACCTGATTATGTGTTGATATAACAATGATATGCTACTATGAATGCTGATATAGCAGTTATATATACCTAATATACTGTTGATATATCTGATCTGTTATATCATTGATATACAAGAAAATCTTGAAGTATAAAACTGGAACAACTAAAAATCGAAAATCACATTTAAATTTTCTGGTCATATTTGTAAAATTCAAAAGTTGGTGCTATATTTAGAAAATGACAATTATCTATTACCAATATCCTTAATATAAATTAATTAAAAGTAATAAAACAAATAAATCCAATATTCTAAAACGAAATTTACTTTTATATATATATATTACATAAAAATATTTATTTTTTCCTTACAGATCGTAGTCGTCCCTTCGTTACTAGAAGAAACGATCGAAAAATAGATTATGACACATGATCGTCTCGTCTTGATTTTTTTAAAAAATAAGTAGCGTCACGTCTTTATGGCCGTCTCTTCAAGAGACGATCAACTACTAAAAATGACATGGTCGTTTCTTGACGACCAAGTGGGGACTAATTTCAAAAACATTATTTTTTAAATAAATTTCAAAATATCAAACTAATATAATTCGTAAGGGTATCAAATAAAATCTTGTAACCAAATCTCTTACCTGTTGCTGTTCCCATTCCCTGATTTTGTTATCTGGCGGTTGTTTCTTGGGAGGTAGTTTCCGGAAATTTGGCATCTTCTGATCTCTGGAATCTCATGTCATGGAATTTGTTTGGAATTTCAGATGAACAAACAAGGAAAATTTATAAAGATATATGAAAATATTTTGATAACCACGTTTGTTTTGTCGGATTTATTCGATTTATTTGTATGAATATTGTGAATTCATGTAATGTTTCAAAAATGTTCTTGCCAATCATTGAATTCATATAACAATTTTACTTTTATTAATTTAATATTATATTTTTATGTCAATTTTAATTTATGTTTGATGACTATTGGGAGAGTAAAATGAATGAGAAATTGCATTTTAGATTTGAATTAAAAATAAATTAAGATATTACCATTGACTAATGTTTATTTTATATCTAAATGTAGCATATAAATAAGATTGTATTTAGATATTTATTAATGAATTAGTGCATACATTATTTTTAAAATAAAGTAAAATAAATGAGAAATAAATATTATTGATGAAAAAATATTATAGAACAAAAATGACAACGGACAAACACGAAAATTTGGATACTCATCCCACGAGAATCTCAGATTCCCACGAAACAAACAATCCTTTAAATAATTGAAAATACTTTACTTTTCATGGACGAATAATAAATATTGTCTCTACCGCTGTTGAAAAATTAATAACTTATTACATTTTAAAAAGAAGTGTTTACTGGGAGGCTGGATTGTGGGTGGTTTCTAAGGAGAGAAGCAAACTCAACAGCCCACAATATTGCACAAAAGATAATGGAAAGCAATTTGGTGACTATGGACCACTACCTACCCTACTTGACCGTTGTTTTCTAAACATAACAAAAAATCTACCGGAACAGTTACAAATATGGCAAAAAAAATTTAAGAAAATAACAAATCTAATATCTACATTTTAGATTTGCAAATTTAGCAAAATTTTTAGAAAAATCGGAGGTCTGATTAGTTGTCAAAGCATTCAATGGTAGTTTGAACAATATCGATCCTTGTCCGGAAGGGGCCATGTATTTTCGGTTAAGAATACGAATAGAAAAAATATTAAAGAATTTATGAGGATGAAACAAAATATAAAAAGCTGAGGGACCAACACGAAACAAGTAAGAAAATTCACGCAACCTAAATGAACGAGAGTAAATGTTGGCTACGACTTTTTAATGCATTAATGAAGAAGTACAGTACTAATAAAATTTACATGCACAAAACATATGGAAATTCAGGCAACCTAAAAGAACGAGTAGATATTAGCTACGACTTCTTAATGCCGTGAAGTTTATAGATATGAATAAATTGAAAGTTCAAACAATCTAAAAGAACGAGTATTAGGTAGGCTACGACTTTTTTAATGCGTTGATGCAAAAATAAAATATAATTAAGGAAATTTAATGTACAAATTTGTACTAATTTCCTTCTTTTAGTAAAGGAAAAATCTTACTTTTTATATATTATCTCCTAAAGTTGACCAGATGATATATTAATTTCATCAAATTAGATTTAATACTTGGATAATTAATGATGTAATTTTCCTAACTTTTTGTTCGACCATATAAAGAATCGTTTAAAAATAAATAAAATTCACATGGTTTGCATGAATTTCAAATAGAGTTCCAAAATTTATTAAATTTTAGAAAAGATGATACTACAATAACAGATTACTATTGAAATTGGTGAACTTTTTGAAATTTTATACGATGGTCAATTTTGTACATTAATTTTCTAGAGATTTATTTTGGGCACAGATTTGATAGGTCGATTTTTAGCATAGATATAGAAAGATAAAATTACTGCATGGTATTTTATTTTATTTTTGTTAAAATTGTTGAGTTTTTGGAAGATTTATTAAACCATCCATTTTTTACAATTTACATTGATTTATTAAGGCTTGATTTTATGTATTGATTTCATAGTGTTAGAGAAAGTGTTGAATTTTTGTTGAATTAATTTATGAATTTAGGTCAATGTACTTCGTGGTCGACACTGTATATTGATTTTGTTTAAATGAGTGGAATTTAAGAAATTTTTTTTATATTGCTTCTTGTTGCATGTAGTGAGTGAATGCAATCGAAAAGAAAGCTAATAAAACGAAAAGTTTACAATGTTTTATTAAATCTAAATTTAGATCATCTTTAGAAAAATTTTAATTTTTCTTTTCTTTCAGTTAGTATGGTTTTTAATACATTTTGCGTCACTGTTAATCTTTCTGTATAACATAATGTAAAATTAAAAATTATGCACAATATATATCTTAGTACTAATTTGGATGGTAGGTTGGATTTGAGCATTTTTTTAATAATATATTTTTTTWAAAAAAATAGTGAAATAACTTAGTTAAAAACTACTCACAAAAGTAGTGAACTCGTATAAATGTGACAAAGGCACGTGATTTCGTCTTTAAAATGCATCTATCGACTATGATTTAAGGCGAAATTACAGTCCTCGGATGCGATTCAAAGTAATAGCTGTCTGCAGTACGTGGTGGTTGAGGGTAAAATTTTAATTGTTGATGTTGATGAAAATATCGATGTCTCAATTTTACGGAAATATTAAAGAAAATGTCGAGTTTATTCTTTAAAAATATAACATTATTTCTCATATATCACTTATTACTAATTTAAATTTTAAACTAATTTTTTTTCAGACTCCCTTTATGAATAAATAATAGCATTCAATGCTTAAAATTTTCTATAAAAATTTATTGAATCTTCTACTTTATTTTCTTCTCCTTTAGATCTAGTATATAATATGTCTATACTATGATCTCCCTATCATAAACTATAAATTATACATGAAACACATCATATATGACATTTGAAGTTTATATTCCAATGTAACGAGACCATTTGTAATATATTAGAACTCGAGTCAATAAACTATTATATAATTTTTAAAGTATATCATCAATTATTGATAATAGAGGTTCAAAATTCATACCTACCCAATTTAATCTATGTAATTATTAATTAATATGAAAAGTATATTATTGATATATAATTTGTTGATGGCGAATTTCGGAGAGGTCCACGTGCCATTTGGATGAGTGGCTTCGCCGGATAACAAATGAGTCTCTAACTAGAAAACTCGCCGCTGATGCGGTGTCCCACCTAATATAGTACTTCGACGCTCAAGTCGATAATCGAAGTAAAGAATAGGAAAAGACATTGTAGGTATAAGTGACAGGTTTTTCACTTACCTGATGAAGGTGAGGGTCCTTCTCTTTTATATGCTCAAACGACTAACCAGGAAGGACGACGATTGAGATGGCAGGGACGCGTCGTGCTGTACGACCCTTGATGGGAGTGTATGTGTCCGACAATTGGTTGAACGCGCCTCCACCTGCAGGCCTGCAGCCTGCCTCACCTCCCATCAGTAGGCCTGCAGTGTACGGTGTGTAACCGCTTGCTATCTTGCACCGACACACGTCCTGCTTGATTTTTACCATCAACATAATTAATACATGTTAAAAATCTCATCTAATTTGTTTTCTTTTCTTAAAAACAAAAATATTTTATATTTTTTGTACTATTTCAAAATAACCAAAATACTAATAAAATAAATAATAATTTATAAAATAAAATAATACGACAAAATCAAGTATATACTGATTACCCTAAATCGTCTTGTAAATACTAAATCACTTACGATAAATCGCGTTGTAAGCGATTTCCAAACTCTTGACTTTGACCAATAATTATCCTATTTTTATCAATATTTTTAAAATTTTTTATTTAATTTACATTTATTTGTTATTATTTTAAAATTTACATTATTTTTGTAATTTTTTTTTCAAATTGCGTTATTCTTAAAATTAACATAAGGTTGATGGATATAAATACTAAATATTTGTATTAAAATATGTAAGACCTAATTTGATATATTTTACCAAAGTCAGTATAACTCTGCTAAAGAACCAAAAAAAATTTCTTTATATAATCTGGATGATAAAATTAATTTAAAAATTATAATTAATAAATTTAAGAAAATAAATAAATATATTTGGAAGAAATAAATAATTTAATAAACTAAGAGAGGGAAATGGACGGACAGAGAAAAGAAACATTTTTTTTTTTAGGACAGTATTAAATTTAAATTGACATTTTTATCCATATTTCTACATGTGTATGAATTCATGATGTACAATGGATAAATTTCACATTTTCATTATCGCAAAAGAATTGACATCTAAAAGAAGGACAAAATATCATTAAATAATATAGTAATTAGTATGTACTATTTCTCTGGAGCTCTCGATACTTATATTACTAGATTGTTTGTACTAAAAAAATTGTTTTCAACTTAATTACATTTCCATCACATGCGCATAACCTTTTATCAATTAAACTAAAAAAAAAATACACCTAATGGGTATAAATATCTACCGATTCTTCTTCTCCCTCTGCAGCAACTCAAGCTTTTCCTCTCTGTGCCATGGCCGTCGACAAGCTTCTGCGAGGCATTGCAACGAGCCCCAAGAAGCTCCATCTTCTTCAGAACGCACCGGGCCTCACAGGAAAAGCCATAACTCCCATTTCTGAAGATGGGTTGCTCCAATTTCTCCAATCCATTGCTCTCCATCTCAACAACCAACATTCCGACGAACCATTCTACGTCTTAGATTTGGCCGTCCTGCTC
>NW_019104518.1:82812-110546 GCF_001995035.1 Momordica charantia | reverse complement strand
GTGTACTGAACAACCACGCGACGGTGACGTGTGCGCCGATGGCCTGCAAATCCAGCCCGGAAAACCCCACGTGCGGCGGAGCGAGGAAGTACGGCGCCACCGTGTTCGGACCCACGTGCGATGCTCTGGACACTGTTCTGACGGGGCAGCAGCTGCCGGAGTTGGAGGTCGGCGATTGGCTGGTCTTTCCGAACATGGGTGCCTACACTGCGGCGGCGGGATCCAATTTCAATGGCTTTTGTACGGCGGCGATCAAGATATACCTTGTCTATTCGAATTCCGGTATGGCGGCCTACTGAATTTGAAAGAAGAATCTATCGTGAAGCCAAGGCTGGCTTAAGCTATAAGCGAGTGAAGCGAAGTTCAAGTTCTAGAAAAAGTCTCATATTTTTAATATAAATATAATACATAGCATATATAGTATAATGTTTGCTATTTATTTATTTAAGTTTATAATTAGAAATGAAATTTAAAATATGAAATAGTATATCTGTTGTTAAAAAGCTGGATGTATTCTATATTAAGGTTTCTTTACTCTAAGACCCCATGTCATTTTGAACTGATGAAGCTTGCGTTCAATTTAAGATTGTTGTTGTTGTTTTTTTTTTTTTGTAGAAAAAAAAGTTGATCAAAGAATTGCATGGTTTAATTTACTTTTTTATAAAATTGAGATATCGAAATATCATATAAACTGAAAATTTAAAACTTTAGGTTTAATAGATAAAATTTGGTTACTATCTTAGATTTTTATTTTATTTCGAGAGAAAGTATTTTCATTTATTGTTTTCAAAAAGAAAAAAAAATCATTTGTTGAATTTATGCTGATGGATATCATAATGCCGATGGACATCATAATCATATTCACAGTTTAAATTTGATTCTAACAATATACTGAGAAAACATGTTAAAAGCATCTATATAATTCCTTATATTAATTTTCTCCTCTCATAGCAATAAAGAGATTGTGAGTTCGATCCCCACCCCACATATATACTTAAAAAAATATTTCAAAGGCGGTGAACAAATGGCAAAATTGAATCTAATTCTTTTGGTGGTCAAAAAACACTCTTGTCAGCTATTAGTTTCAAACATAAACAACCAACTTTTTTAAAAATGGAGTCTGTCCCTGTATTATTTATAAAGTGTGGTTAGTCATCCAATAACAGATTTGAATTTGAGAGTCTTTTATGTATGAAGAAAGTATTAACACATCAAAATTTGTTCAAAGAGCAATTACCAATTTTTCTTTTACATGTTATTGAATTTCTTTTATTTATTAAAAAATATTGGCACGTTAATTAATTATATTAATGTTTTTAAATATCCGGTATTTATTGATGGTTAGGAACAAGATTTTAAATGTCGATGGAAATGACGAACAATTTCATACCTATATTGATAGAAATATTAATAAAATGTCAATGTCGATAGAAATATTAATAAAATGTCAATGTCGATAGATATTTCTAAAAAGGATATAAAAAGATTTATTCAAATATTATAATACATAACTTATTTTATACTTCAAGACTGGATATTTAAATTCACTCCTTTTTGTCAAGATATATGTGTTATTGTCGTCGGACGCATCACTATTGAAAGTTAGAAAAAATACACCATTGATTAGATGAAAATTTTGGCCCACTATCGCCATTATTGCGGAACGAATATTAATCAAATAAAAATACGAAACGATTATTCAAGGAAAAAAAACAAAAAACAAAACATATAAACAAAATAATTGTAGAACTAGACCTTACGAATAATGAACATTCTAGCATGTATTTTAGTGGCCTATTTGTAAGGAGTGAAACAAACAAATTCAACCCATCCTTTTTTTTTTTTGGGAAAAAACCAATCAATAAAACTCCAAATGGAAATGCACTAAAAAAAAAAAAGACTCCAAATGGAAATAAAAATAAATGATTTTGTTTAATTAATTAATTAAAACTCAAATGAAAACTATCATAATTGATTTGATTTGATTAATTATTGAAGACTCGTATTAAGAACAATCAATTTGATTTTATAAATGGTTTAAATTAATTATTTAAGCTTGAAATTTTAATTTTTTTTATAACAAGACATGACTACATATACATATATATTAAAAAGAACCTATGTAAACATAAAATTGAATTATAATTCATATAATCTATAAAAAGATAAAAATTATATATATCTATGAATTTTAAAAAAATACATTTACATTACAATTTAGAAAACTTCAATATTTATAATTGTTAAAAACAATTAAATTGTAAAAAAAACTGAATAATTGGAAATTAGAAAAAAAAAATATGAAAGTAAGAAAGGATAGTAAAAAAAATATATGAGAGAGAGAAATGGTAAAACACATCAAAATTAAAAAGAAAAAGAAAGAAGGAAAAAAGATTGTGGGACCTACCAAATCTCAAAATTTGAGATGCCAGGTTACGTGAAGGGACAAGAGAAAAGATATATGATTTGACGTGAGACTCACCTGAATAAAGATAAATAGATAAAATAAAATAAAATGAGAAGTTGAATAGTAAAGAAAGGGAATAGTAAATTTACTGTTAAAATATGGAGCTTTTAAATCTTTCACGTGAAGAAGGAGTGGAGTGAATTTTTTAACAAGGTTTATAATATAAGTCGGCTGCTCCTCTCATTGCCAAATGATTTTGAGGATCTCTTGGTTTGAGGTATATATCAATTACCGCTAAAGTATGATTGCTTTGAAAAAGAAAATGGATTTAAACAAAGTTTATAATATAAGTGGATTACTCTTCCATTGCCAATTAATTTTGAGCGGTAATCCATGAATATTTTCTATCAATTTGTTCTTTTATGGTTCCGCTTCTATTTTATTCAATACTTCCTAAATTTATATTCTATTCCTTCTTTTTAGAGCTCCTCATCAATCTTGACATTTCAATTAAGTTTTCGTTTAGTTCATTTAGATTCTAAAATTTAATTAAACGAATAAAATAATTTATGAAAATTAATAAACATTTGTAAGTTAAATTTATAAAAAAAAAAAAAGTGACCTAATNAAAAAGTGACCTAATGAATGTTAACATTAACATTACGGTGCTCCAAATCCTCTAAACTCCCCACATGCTTATAATTCATAGGTCTATAATTGAAATTCCTATATGCTAGATGTAAATTCCGTAATTTAATGAAATGAGCAAAATAACTTGTAGAAATTTATGTGTTTGGTTGAATTTGAAACAAAATTTGGTCCAGTTTTTTATGGCTTTGCTCATGGCTACATATCAACGATGACTTAATATGAAAATAAAATTGATTGACTTAATATGAAAATAAAATTGAGTAATCTACGGACCATTATTATGAGTTTAAATTAGAAAAAATCAAGATAGATATATTAATTAAAGAATTGAGTTCAATAATAATTTATGGAAATTAATCCAAGTTTAGACCCATTTGTCTCAACAGGATAGAGAAATTAATTTAAGAGTAAAGCTAACAACCGTTATTGGATTTTTAGATTCTATTATCATAGTTTCTAGAAGCTAAATGGTTGAAGTCTTTAGATTTGAGAGATTGTATTGCCCATTATATTTATCGTAATATCATAGTAGAGTCTATGGTTGGATGAAACTGTATAAATTAAATTTATTTGTGTCGTTTATGTGTTTTTCTTATTTTTGTTTTATTATAATTATTGTGGTTAGCTTTTTCACTAATGGACTGTGAAAGAGTAATTTTCCCAACAATTAATGTAGTAGTAAGCAAAACAACCAAAATGTGGAAGGGGAGAATCCTCTATAAAATAGAAAAGAGAGAATGACCGAAAGTACAAAACTGGTGGGGTGGCATACTTGTAATTAATTTAGAAATTGGTGGGTACTAATTCAATACCAAATTCGACTTCAATAGGTTCAAATGTGAATGCCCCGCCCACACATAACGTGTTGTTGTACACAAAAAAATACAAGTACTTCCAAACCATTTATTTCTCTCTTGTTGGTCTCAAATTCGGTGTGCGATTGAATACGATGTCTGGATTGAGTCGAGTCGACTTCATCAAAGTTTTAGAAAATTGAAAATAATAAAATTCAGCCATTAAACGTGTGGCATCAATGGAAATATTTCAACAGAAAATGATACAAAAAGGACCTCATAATTTTTAAGTGAAACTAGTAAACTCTAATTAAATGCTACAAAAAGCCTAAAACTTGAAAAAATTATAAAATAAAATGATATAACAAAATCACATAGATACTCATTTTTGAGTTTTTAGGAAAATTGCTTAGGATAAATAATTGTGTTGTATGCCATTTCCAAACTCTTGACTTTGACCAATAATTATCTTATTTTTAACGATTTTTTTGAAATTTTTTATTTAATTTACATTTATTTGTTATTACTCTTAAAATTAACCCTGAGGTTGTTGATGGATATAAATACTAAATCTTTGTATTTTAAATGTGTAAGACCTAATTTGATATATTTTACCACACATCAACATAACTCTACTAAAGCATCAAATTTATTTTCTTTATATAATTTGGATGATAAAATTAATTTAAAAATTATAATTAATATAAATAAATAAATAAATATGTTAAAAAAATAAATTAATTAATAAACTAAGAGAGAAAGAGATAGACGTAAAAAGACACTTTTTTTTTTGTTGTGGAGGTAGAGTATTAAATTTAAATATACATTTTTATCCCTATTTCTACCTCTATGAATTCGAGATTGACAATGGATAAATCCACATTTTCATTATCGCAAAAGAATTGACATATATAAGAAACAAAGAAAATAGCATAACTCAATTGACATGAATTATTTCTATTCTATTTCACTTCCAAATGGGGTTCTTTTCACCCTTTTCTTACGGTACTACTTCACTATCGGTCATCTAGGAATATTTAGCCTTGTAAGGTGGTCGTTGCTGATTCACACGGTATTCCACGTGTTCCATGCTACTCGGATTAGAGCGTAAGTTACCATAGTTTAGGCGACGAGCGACAATCGTTTTTGCTTTCTTTTCCTCTGGCTACTAAGATGTTTCAATTCTCTCTTACGTGCCCATGGATTCAGCTGACATGTATTATTTCTATGGAGGTCAGAAGTTCGTATCTCTAAATTGTTGCTCGGAGAAAAATTGTTTTTAGGCTAAAATATACTTTTGGTCCCTGAACTTTGAACAAATAATAATTTAGTCCTTTAACTTTCAAAAGTAACGATTTAGTCCCTGTACTTTAAAATTGGTTACAATTTAGTCCCTACCGTTAAAAATTAGGTTATATTTAACAGAATTGTGACATGACAAATCCATGTGTACAATAAATTGTCCCGTCGTTGGTTCAATATTGGGTTGGTTTAAAATTAAACCGGTTTAAGATTAAAAACAGAATAATTGTAAAAAAAAAATACTTCCTCCACCCCGACTTTCTCAAAGCCTCCCACCAAACCCACTCTACCGCCGACGTCGTCATCTCCGACACCGCCTCCATCTCCGACGAAAACCTCGTGGTTTCCCTCTCCTCAGATTTGAGCTCTCTAAGCCATGGATATGGAGAATTCAACTTAGGCGAAAGAGACATCATAGTGAAGAACCAGAGAGGAGAGGAAGTTACAGAGGATGTGCTTTCGTCTTGAAACATTGTTAAGTGCAGCAAACCGAGGACCAATTTTTGGAACAGAGGAGAAAAAAAAAAGCAACAGAGTGAGTTAAATCCTCAGTTTCCCTCATCATTTCCTAGAGAACTCATGGAAGATCGTACGAACATGAAGATGAGGATTAAAGGACAAAAGACAAAATGGGTTTGCTATTGAGAATAATTACACAGACTAGAGAGAGAGGGGAAAAAACCCCAAAAAATAAACACTGAATATACTGAAATGGGTGAGAGAGAGGAAGCTGAAGATGTCAATCAAAAGATGAATATAAACAAACTTGTTAAGCTACAAGAATTAGGAGACAACCAGGAAAGAAATACTTGGAATCTGGGTTGCGAGCGTTTGTGGGTTTGCTCTGTTTGTATCATTGAGTCTGAATCTGAGCTTGGTTTTTTAAATTAAAGCTGTGTTTTGAAAATGCTCCGGATGAAATGTCGATGGAACAACGAGGTTTTTGTGGGAGATGGAGGCGGTGCCGGAGACGACGACGTCTGCGTTGGAGTTGGCTTGGACGACTCAGAAGGCAGTCGGTGGAGGGAGGATGTGAAAAAGTCGAGGTGGAGGACGTATTTTTTTTATACAACTATTTTTGTTTTTAATCTTAAACCGGTTTAATTTTGAACCAATCAAATATTAGCTGGACAATTTATTGTACACGGGGATTCGCCACGTCACAATTCTATTAAATCTAACCTAATTTACCGGAGTGACTAAATTGTAACCAATTTTAAAGTACAAACACTAAATCGTTACTTTTGAAATTCAGGGACTAAATCGTTACTTTGTTTAAAGTTTAAGGATCCTGTATTTTAATATTGTTTTTAACTTAATTACATTTCCATCACATGTTTATAACGTTTTATCAATTGAACTAAAAAAAAATTACACCCAACGGTTATAAATATTTACCAATTCTGCTTCTCCCTCTACAACACTCAAGCTTTTCCTCGCTTTGCCATGGCCGTCGACAAGCTTCTGCGAGGCATTGCAACGAGCCCCAAGAAGCTCCATCTTCTCCAGAACGCACCGGGCCTCAGAGGAAAAGCCATCACTCCCATTTCTGAAGATGGGTTGCTCCAATTTCTCCAATCCATTGCTCTCAGTCTCAACAACCAACATTCCGATGACCCCTTCTACGTCTTCGATTTGGCCGTTCTCGTCCGCCTAATGGACCGCTGGACCCGCTCGCTTCCCGCCGTCCGCCCTTTCTACGCCGTCAAGTGCAACCCTGACCCGGCTCTCCTCGGCGCCATGGCGGCCCTCGGTTCCAATTTCGACTGCGCAAGCCGGGCCGAAATTGAAGCCGTACTCGCCCTCGGTGTCTCACCGGACCGGATCGTTTTCGCCAATCCTTGTAAAGCAGAGTCCCACATCAAATTTGCCGCCTCCGTCGGCGTCAATTTGACCACTTTCGATTCGATCGAAGAAGTCGAAAAGATGCGGCCATGCCACCCGAAATCCGCCCTGTTGATTCGGATCCAACCGCCGGAAGAAGGGGGCGCCCGGTGCCCGTTGGGCACCAAATTTGGGGCGCTTCCGGACGAAATTACCCCCCTGCTCCAAGCCGCAAAAGATGCTAATCTCGCCGTCGCYGGCGTCTCTTTCCACGTCGGGGGTGGGGCCACTAAAGCGGGGACTTATTCGGCCGCCATTGCAGCCGCGAAAGGTGCTTTCGAAACGGCGATCGGACTCGGCCTGCCGCCGATGAATGTGCTCAACATCGGCGGCGGATTCTCTGGACACTGTTTTGACGGGGCAGCAGCTGCCGGAGTTGGAGGTCGGCGATTGGCTGGTCTTTCCGAATATGGGTGCCTACACTGCGGCGGCGGGATCCAATTTCAATGGCTTTTGTACGGCGGCGATCAAGATATACCTTGTCTATTCGAATTTCAAAACGGCGGCCTACTGAATTGAAAGTCCGCTTAAGCTATAAGCTGACGAGGAAGATGATTGCCAAAAGACTCCAATTCTAAGAAAGCCTCGTGTTTTTAATATAAATATGATATATAAGTATAATGTTGCTATTTATTTATTTTATTTTATAATTATAGATAAAATTTAAAATATAAAATAATATACCTTTTCATAATATATAATATATACTTATATAGTATATCTATAAGCTTTGCGTTTATTTTCACATAGAAAAAGAAAAAAATAAAGTTGATCTACCATAAGAAAGAAAATAAGAGAATAAACACCGGTGTGGTGTTGGTCGATCACACTCCGATGCTTAAGTCAGTTGATGAGTTTTAAGCGGGGAAGAGAGGAAATGAGCAAATATCGAGTGAATTACTTGAGAAAGAATGACATACCTCCCTTCTATTTATAGGTTTTGGTGGCAGTGTGAATAGGCGTTGGAAAAGGAAGCTTGTCAAAGTCAATTGCCGCTCTATAATTGGCTCTATAATGAGAATAATAGATGCACAAAAGCGTCGATGGATCCCTTGCATCCAATATCTATGGTGACGACTTCATTGGAGGTGGTTAAAGAAAGTTGTTGAAAAAGGGGTGCGACCCACTAGGCCTCACAAAATCGAGACCCACCACTCTTAGGCGGTGGGCCCACCCAACTTCCCCCTCCTAGCCTTTCATTGTGCGACTGGGAGGGAAGTGTCGTTATGCCATGCATTGTGCAACCAACGGGTGTTTCTTTTTCAATGATTTGGGCCCAACAACTTATGAGCTGCCAAGCCCCTTTCCGACAAATTTACGGGCTACAATTCCCAATAAAATACGAAAATTATGCTAAATAGCAAAAATTAAATATGTATTTATACGAATTGTTTTTTGTTCAATTTTCAATAATGTCACAAATATAAAAAGTTTAGATTGCCAAAGCAAGTATAGCTCAGTGGTAATTGACATAATCTCCAACTAGGAGGGTGTGAGTTTGATCCCCACCGTTGCATAAAAAAAATTGCATAAAGTTAGGATTATTTATTTATTTTTCTTTTTTTCAGCTGATTACTGATTTTGTCCATTGAGTAGTTTTCTAACTCCTCCGGCCTCTCTCTCATCAATTTTCAACCTTTTCTTGAGTGGATTTGATGTTACTTTGTTTGTTATTGTTTCTAAAGTATTTTTTATATATTACACTCAATTGCAGAAAATAAATATATATTTATTTTAAAAAATCATAAAAAAATAAATATACTTTGTTTGTGCTTCCTCTATCAATTTTTTCTTTTGATTCGGCTTCTATTTTTTTGCAATACTTTCAAGATTTATATTTATTCTTCCTTTTTAGTTCCTCATCAATTCTGTTTTTATCATTTGTTCTTTATTTTTTCCTTCATAAACTTGCATTTCAAAATGAAGTTTACATTATTTCAATATCATTTACTTAAATTTAAATTCTACAATCTAATTAAACAAACAAAATAATTTATGAAATTTTTAAAAGACTGAACGAAAGGTTAACATTGACATTGCGGTACTCAAAAGCCTCTAAACTCCCCACATGCTCATAAATACATATGTCTACCATTGAATTTCATAGGTGAAAATAGTAAAAAACATTTGGGTAAAATTCTGCCATTAAACGTGTGGTATCAATGGGAATATTTCGATGGAACTAGTGAACTATAATTAAAGGTTAGGAAGAGCCCAAATGACCAGTTCATTTTGGAAAAAAAAAATTTATAAATGTTAGAGGTCAATTTTCACTTGGCACATGGCAAGTCCTTATATGATTAGCGTTACACGTGGCACTAAAATCATAGAATCAAGCTTCTTTACCTCGGCCTTAACATTTATTAAGGACCCAACAGTGTAAGCAGCCAAGCTGACTTTATCATTTTCTGATTTTGTTCCCGATCTTTGATCGAATCGATCTGTAGATGTTTTGTCTAGTCTCACTCTTCGACACATTTCTTGACAGCACGTCGCATTTCTTGGTTACCTTAAAGAGCTATTAGAGTCCTGTCAGAGGCCCTACCTGAGAGCCTTCCTATAAATAGAGATCATCTGCCTCTATCCCAGGTACACAGATACTATATTCTCTCTTGAATACAGCTTGGCCATCTACTGACTTAGACGTCAGAGTGTCATATATTTTGTAGGTCTCCTGCTCGACAAGTTTTCAGTTCATCCTCCAGGTTATCTTTCATTCGAGTCGAAGTTCATGAACTTGATCATTTTCTTAACAATATATTTTAACTTCTCAAATTCGATGGTTAGACTTTTGTGAATAAAAACAATAGAAGGTTTAGTTGAATAATAACAAAGAGGAATTGGCTATTGTTGTGAATGAGCATGTCATGTGGTTATTGATTATTAGAGCTTATTAATGGACAGTACTTATTGGGGGCAAGCCCAAACCTAAACATTGTGTTCGGAAACAAATAGGTTTCGAATTCGAGCAAAAAGGGAAGCAAGATGGTTCATTGCAGAGATATATGAAGATAGACAAGTGCCTAAATAATACCTTAGATTTCTACCCTACTTCAAGAAATAACTTAATTTATTTATATTATTTTTTTAATACAATAATATGTGAAGCCGAAGATTCAAATCCTAGTCGAACTATGTCCAAATTAACATAAATAATTTTATTTAAAATCTTTAACGTAATGATCAACCTTCCAACCGCTATTGTGATTCACAATATATAACAATGGGCAAAATCAAGCAATTGAAATTTTTTTTGGTTTGAAATCAAGTCATGGGTGAACCACATGTCATTTACATGAATTAGGCTCAATTTTTTCCAACCATGTGTGGGATGTTGATTCAATCTCTGACCTTTTGATCGAGATATAATTAATACTTTAACTAGTTAAATTATATTTAAGTTAGCAAAAAATGTTTATAGGACTTTAAACCCTCGTAAATTTCGAAAGAGTTTATAGATTCTAGGAAAGAAAAAGTCTTTACGGATGCTCCCAAGGCATAAAATGAAAAGTCATTATCAATACTTCAATCATAGAGTTTGTGGAAATGTGTAAAATCTGGAAACTCACTGTTCATGCATGCAAATTGCAACACGAGTTCTAATATATGTGGATATATTAGATGAAGAGATTTACTGAGGAACTGATCAATGTAAAATTCTCTCAAATATATGGGAAATTTTTGTATTACAAAATTAAATTACCAAGAAATATTTGAACTCTACCCATCATGGAATTTTAATTACCCTCCATATAGGTGGATTTTTTTTCTTGGGGAAGTAAATAGTTAACATTATACCATAATCAATTAATAAGTATTCTAATTAATTATACTTATTATTTTTAATTAACTATTAATTAATATTTATTGGTGCATTAGTCTTAAAATTTTTATTATTGTATTCTTTATTACTAGTTTACTATTAACATTTTAGTTAATTTAAACTCAATTTATTATTTCTTAATAATTAAATTAAATTATTAAGTATTACCTTTAATAAACTATTTATTCATTCATATTTTTTAATTAATTGATTAATGAGTAAATATTGCAATATATTAAATAATACTAATTTTAATTTATAATTGATATCACATAATTTATTGATTAATTAGCATTAGTTTACGCTCTCACATTCAAATGAATTCTTTAAATAAATATAATTCATAGTCTCGAACTAACATGGCTCGTGAAACAAACATATTATTTTTAATTCCCGGAGATTAGATTTAACTTTCAAATATGAAATATCCCATACCTGATAAACAAGAATTGTCATACAAACAAGTTGTTAATGAGATTCTGTTGGGAAAATTTAGGGCGCGTATTGATCTAGTAAACACGCGTTTTAATTTTAGAGATTCGTTTTTAAAAAAGATTCTGAAAATAACTTTTTAATGTTTTTAGTATTTTCAGATTCAGAATTTGAAAATTTTAACGTGCAGAATTATATTAGATAAAAGACTTTGATAAATATATTAGTTTACATTATAAACTCATTTTATGATGGTTAAAATTAAAACATGTAAAATATAATGCATTCTAAATAATATACCATTGTAAAATAATAATTATACAAATTCATAAAAATGTTAATAAATTAATTAATATAACTTTAAATTAAACTAAATATTTAGTTTGTAACTGTTACTAGTTTAGAAATATATTACTAAACACACATTCAACAATTTTTTAAATTTAGATTCAATTATCAAATTTGCTACCAAACACAAATATTAAAACAAAGAATACCACTCTAATTTTCATTGAAAATCTTGTTTTCAGATTTCTATTTTCTAATTATCAACCAAATGCACCCTTACTTACCAATAATATTTTCCCATTCCACAATTCGTTGAAAAACACAATTAACCACAATAATAAAAGAAAAATAGGGAAAACATAGAAACAACACAATCAAATTTATATTGGTTCACCCAACTATGTATACGTCCAATTTTCTACGACAACGGGTTCTACTTATGATATTGAGATAAATACAATGGCTTATACAATATCTCAAACCTAGAGGTCTCAACAAAAGCGAAAGCTTAGGAAACTACAACAATAAAATTTTAGGAAATATGAATGAAAAACCAAATACTCCACGATAATTGGTTGTCTACGTCTGATCTCTATAACTCTGCCAAAGCACTGCCCTAGCACCCCCACTGATTCTGTGCAATTAGACAGCACAACCGCCACGCAAAATGTGCTAACACATACATATTTTCGGCCGCCCTCCTCAATTGTACCACTTACGGCTAGGTCAAAAAAAACTTACATATATATGACAGGTTTTGGTTTTGCAAACAAGAATAAAGAAAAGTTCTTTAAAAAATAAATAAATAAAGAAAAGTTTTGAGATTTTTTATTAATTTTTATTTTAGGCCCATTTAGCTTTTGTCTCAACATCTCAATAGATTAGAGGCATGACGGATGGTAGATTTATTGTCCTAACACATGGTGGGTGGGGATGGCGGATAAAGATGGATATCTTTGTAAATTTGGTGAAGTAAGAAAAGTTTAGTGGCAGTAGAGGCTACCCGATACTCAACTTCAATAGAGGACCGAGAGACTATGGATTGTTTCTTGGCACCTCACGAGATGAGATTACAGCCCAAGCAAATTATGAAAAAGTTGATCCAGACGATTACAAACCCAATTAGAGTAGAAGAAGACTTGAAGGTCTAGAAAATCAAGCAATAAGTATATGCTATAGGAAATAAAGCCCTAGATATGTCAAAAAAATGTATTTTAGAGTTGAAATAAATATCATCCGTATATATTAACTTAAATTATTGTTTATTTTACTAATCTTATTTCAGTAAATTTGAAATTTAAGTATTTAATTACTTGAATTGAATCAAATCTTTAGATTTAATTATGTAAATTATTAATAATTTAAAAGTTATATATATGAATTCAATCGTTACTTTGAAATTTTAAAGACTAATTCATTATTTAACAAAAATTCAATAACTAAATGTGTTTTTAATCTAAATTATATATTGGGTGGATCTCTACTAAATGATGTCGAAGAAGTCAAATGATTATATCAAGAAGGAAATACTTCATTCAAACTAAAACACAAAGCTGAGGAACCAAATTTCAGCGATTAAAACTCGCAATTAATTGAGTTAACTTACTATCTTTATTTAAAGTTTTAAGCCATAAATTTCTTTTGTCAAACAAATTTTCTTCTGCGAGAAAATGAACAACAATTTAATATTGAGTTTGACGGCCACAGCTTTGTGGTGGACCTTCATTTGACCTAGCTACAAGGAATAAAGACTCAATTCAATATGCTGTCGTTTCAGGGTTGCGAGTGGACAAGGTATGTCTTGATCGCCGCCGTGCTGAACCCATTGAAACTGGACCCCGCCGCCGCCGTGTACGCACCCATATTCGGAAAAACCAGCCAATCGCCGACCTCCAACTCCGGCAGCTGATGCCCCGTCAAAACAGTGTCCAGCGCGTCGCACGTGGGCCCGAACACGGTGGCGCCGTACTTCCTCGCTCCGCCGCACGTGGGGTTTTTCCGGCTGGATTTGCAGGCCATCGGCGTACACGTCACCGTCGCGTGGTCGTACAGTAAGCAGTTCATAGACCCGTAGATCCCGTCGTTAATCCAATATTCCCTCACCTCTCCCCTCACCCGTTTTCCGATTATATTGGCGGCCAGAGTGAACGCCGATTCTGCAAAAAACCGCCCCGGTTCAGCCATGGCCGTGAATTTCACTTCCGCCGGAAAATACTTCCCCATCGCCGATTTCACGGTCGCGGCCGCTTCCTCGAATTGCGGTCCCGCCGTGAATCCGCCGCCGATGTTGAGCACATTCATCGGCGGCAGGCCAAGTTGGACCGCTGTATCAAAAACCCCTCTTGCGGCGGCGATAGCGGCCCGATAAGCCCCTGCTTCAGTGGCCCCACTTCCAATGTGGAACGAAACGCCGGCGACGGCAAGATCAGCATCTTTCGCGGCTTGGAGGAGGGGCGTGATTTCTTCAGGAAGCGCACCGTATTTTGGGCCCAACGGGCACCGGGCGCCGCCGTCGTCCGGCGATTTGATCCGAATCAACAGCGCCGATTTCGGGTGGCACCGCCGGATTTTCTCGACTTCTTCGATAGAATCGAAAGTGGTCAAATTGACGCCGACGGAGGCGGCGAATTTGATATGGGACTCTGCTTTACAAGGATTGGCGAAAACGATCCGGTCCGGTGAGACTCCGAAGGCGAGGACGGCTTCGATTTCGGYGCGGCTGGCGCAGTCGAAATTGGAACCGAGGGCCGCCATGGCGCCGAGGAGAGCCGGGTCAGGGTTGCACTTGACGGCGTAGAAAGGGCGGACGGCGGGAAGCGAGCGGGTCCAGCGGTCCATTAGGCCGACGAGAACGGCCAAATCGAAGACGTAGAATGGGTCGTCGGAATGTTGGTTGTTGAGAGCAATGGATTGGAGAAATTGGATCATCCCATCTTCAGAAATGGTAGTGATGGCTTTTCCTCTGAGGCCCGGCGCGATCTGGAGAAGATGGAGCTTCTTGGGGTCGGCGGCAATGGCTCGCAGAAGGTGGTCGACGGCCATGGCAGGGCAATCAGAGGAGAGGCAGGAAAAACAGAGGAGGGAAGACAAGTATTTAAAGGGATTGTTGAACTCGTGAATTGAAAGGGAAAGGTGAAATGGATTTTACCAATACCGTGATCTACTTCAAACTTGTCAGCTCCTAAAAAATCAAAATGTTTGATTAATGTGATTTGATTTATTTGAACCTTTTTTTTTTCTTCTTTTGAAAAAGAAGATTTCATTCAATAAAACTTGCCTCCCACGTCTCGTAATTGCCAATTTTTCCTTAGTTTAAGCCAATTCTCAACCGTCACTGTCCCGAGTAACTCAATTGAATAAATATTTAGATACCAACTTGAATCTCTCTCAGCGGGTTAAAGCGATTTTGTGTTTGAGTTAATATTATTGTAAATTAACATTGAAATATTAATAATAATATTTAAATATTTTCTGTTTTCCATTATTAAAGCACCTAAATATTATTTTTCATTAATTTTTATGAGGCCACAGATTTTAGTCTAAACAAGAGTTACTATGTAATATATCTTCAATTTATTTGGTTATTCTATTTAGTTTTGGGTGCGTTGTAGGTACGTTTTATATTTATTTATGAGAAATACTTACTTCATGTTTGGGCTACGAGAATTTCTTGTAGCCTAAGACGTGACCAATGAGAAATTTACATCTTCGTGAGTCTGAGATATTATTTTCAAATTTTAATTTTTGGAAAATAGTATATAAATGCTATTTAGTATTGGACCATTTCTGGATGTATGGAAATATTGCTGCCGCCTAGAATGAGCTAAGTATTTCTCTCTTTTTATCTATTAAATTGATTTTATTTGGTTTTATTTATTGATTTTGTTACATAGTTTTAATAATAGTAAAAGTAGTAAAGTTTGTTTTTGTTTTTGAAATTTGTTCAAGAATTCAAATATACTCTTATTTTCAATTTTTTTCAAAATACATAATAAATATCAAAAAATAAATATATCTTTAAATTTTTAATAAACCTGTCTAGTTTTTTAATTTAAATTTTGAGAGAACAGACAGCGATATTATAGAACACGTTTCTCTTTAAAAAATAATTACTAAATGCGACTTTGTAAAGGCCAAAATTCAAAAACTCCCACTTTTCGAGACATTTTCCGCTATAAAATCAGGTTGCTGTTGCAGTTCCCAAGTCCCAAGGGCGGTTTCGTGCATATAAAAATAAAACGCTTAAATCTATTTAATCTTTCATTTCTAATAAGCTTCAACTAATTGCCATATTTAACACTTTAATTACTTAATTAAGAGTGTTAAGAATGTATTCTTCAAAAAAACCATTTCGTTTTCTATTTTTAGCTTTTGAAAAACAAAATTATTTGATAATTGTTTTTTTATTTTTTAAAAATGATTTAAAAATTCCACGTAAATTTCAAAAACAAAATAGAGTAGTTTTTCGTTTTCTATTTTCGTTTTTTAATAACAAAGTTATTTGATAATTGTTTTTTTTTTACTTTTTAAAAATGATTTCAAAATTTTAGGTAAATTTCAAAAACAAAATAGAGTAGCTTTATAAAACAAATTTCCGTTTTTTTTTTAAGATTTGTTATATATTTTTATGATATGATTTTGAGTATTTTACTAGTGTAATTCTTTTGTAATAATTTATTGGTTACTACAACATTTTTATAATCGTCTTTGGAGAGAATATTAGTTTTATCACATATTTAAATATTAGAATAGAATGAAATTTGAAAGTTAACAAAAACAGAAACTTCATTAAAGTTTTAGAAAATTGAAATTAATTAATAAAAGAATGTTATTGAAGGGGTCTCAATTTTAAAATCAAAATAGTAAAAAATATTTGGGTAAACTTGTGCCACTAAAGATTAAACGTGTGGTATGAAATGTGAATATTTTAATATAGAGATGGTTTCAAAATGTAGGATCAGTTTCGTGTTGGCAGCGGCATGGCATGTGCTTTGAGACTTTCGCTCTTTCACTTCCATTTTTCTACCTTTGTGTTCCATTCAATATTGTGCGCTACATGACTAAGATGGCATCAATCGCAACAATTTGGTTTTGGTCTCCGACATTGATAGCTCTCGTTCTCGTAGACACCTACCCGAAAAGAAATCTGCACACAACGAGTTTAATTTGTTGCAAACTCCACCCCACTTTGATGTTTAAGTTAGCAAAAAAGTTTGTAAAAAGTCAAGATTTGAGAGCATATCTTGCCTTTTATTATTTGAAGAGATAGTTTCTTTGGGTTGGTTCGAATAGATAGGTTCGGTTGGGTTTGGGTTGTCTCGAGTTTGGTCTGGTCTGGCTAGGTGGTTCGACCTACATGGTTACCCACCCATGTGAGTAATTTGACTCATAATAGTAGATACTCTATATCTAGGTTTAAGTTTACTTGATAAACTACTTAGAGAAGTTTGCTTGATAAACTACTTAGAACTACTTAGTATTCGACTAAATCGTCGTCTTACTTGAGAATTTTATAGTCGGACTTCACTATTAACTCATTTTCGCAACACAAAAGCGTTCCTCCTTGCATTGCTCTCCTTCAATAAATAAGAGCTTTTAGTGGAATCCATCAACCATAACCAAATGTTTTTTTCCAGTTTGGTACGTTGATAGTTACAAATGAGTTAGTCCCTTGGAAAATAATTTATACATTTCTACTTGGTTAGAATTTTAACTTCCTACACATTAAAGATCTCCGTACAAACAATAGAAGAATTAGTTGGATAATAGCAAAAGAGGGGTGCTATTGTCGTGAATAAACATCCCATGTGCTTATTAATTAGTAATTAATATATTTTTTATTAACTGTTTTACTAAATAAAAAATTAAATATTGAATATTTTTTAAAACTAATTATTAGTAGTAAAAGAATTTTCATTAAAAAAAGATATAAATTATATATATTTATTACTCTTTCAATTAATTATTTCTCATTGTTTTGTACTTTTTATATATATCTATTACTCTTTTAATTGATAAACTATTAATTAATTATTGATACATTAGACATAATAAGTTTTTATTATTACATTTATAATTAATATTTTAAATTGATTAATGATTTGGTATTAACATTGTAATTAATTCAAACTCAATTTAATTATTAAGTATTAAATTTTTTTTGTACTAAAAAAAATAATGTAAAAACTATTTATTTATTCATATTTTTAAATAATTGGTTAGTATTTAAAACTAGGATACGATTGCTGCCCATATAGGTGGGGTTTTTATGTTTGGTAAATGAATTAATTAGTAATTATTATTTTTAATTAACTATTAATTAGTTATTAACATTTTAACCGCCTCAATGAATTTTAATTATTACAGTTATATTTATAATTTTATATTATTTGCAATAATTTTGTAACACTAATGAGGATATATAATTGATCAAATATTTCTATATTACATATTACATAAAAACGCAAATAAAACATTATTTAAAAACGTAAATGTGACATTTGCATGCGACCGTTCTTTACTTCTTTTTAATTTCTTTTGGGCTAAGAGTTAAATTTTTGGGTTTGTCTCGCCACATATCCACCAACTTTTAGATCCTCACCATTTTGTAAATTTTTTCCATGTATTTAAAGTATAGTGTGATCATAACATCTTTGATTAATTCATAACTTAAAATATAAACATTTTGAAAAATGATATAGATACGAAAATAAAAACCTTAATAAGTAAATTAATATTTTTTTCATGATCAAATATTTTAAATAATTTTAAAATTACAATACCACTAATATCAGAAGAGGAAAAAAAAAAAACTGGATTACATATATACAACCCTTTAGCCATGATTGTAAAACTAGCCTTAATTTATTTAAATGGAAGAGATCAGTGCATTAAGTAATACTATTTATTACTATGGTATGAAATAAGCAAGATGGGTGGAAATTGCGGATGTGGAAAACCCACTGAAGCTGGACCCGGTTGCTGACGTGTAGGAGCCCATGTTTGGAAACAGCAGCCAATCACCCACCTTCAAGTCCGGTAGCCAGTAAGCATCCGAAATGGTATCAAAGGCGTCACGTGTCGGGCCAAACACGGTGGACTTGTACAGTTCAGCGTTCCCACATGTCGGATCTTGAGGGTTTGAGGTGGTGGCTAGTGGGGTGCACGTGAGAACCGCGTGATCGTTGACGATGCAATTCATGGAGCCGTATATCCCATCCGTTATCCAATACTCTCTAAAATCTCCTCTCACTCGCTTCCCAATTATATTGGTCGCCAACGTGAAAACTCTCTCTGCAAAAAGCCGCCCTGGCTCCGCCATTATGCTCACCCCTTCCTCGCCGGAAAAGTGCTTCTCAATTGCTTCTTTAACGGCTGTGGCTGCAGCCTCGAAATGCACCCCCGCGGTGAATCCGCCCCCGATGTTCAGCACCTGTTAAGAATATGAATAAATTCTTCTTTTTTTTCTTTGCTTCACAAAGAAATGTAAAAAAAAATTATACTAACCGAATTTTGATTTTGGTTTCCTATTTGAAAGGTTATAGTTACCATTAATTTAGTATGTTTGTCGCCGTTCTTAAAAATAGCATTGATATAAGTTCTTAAAAACTTTTTAAGTTTCGGAGTGATATAAATTTTTTTTTAATATAAATTCCTAAACTTTCCAATTCCAATGCGTATTTGAGATGTTAAAAGTGTTTCAAACTTAGAATTAAAAGTTTAGACACTTAAAAATTTCCAGATCTACTATACTCAACTTTGAGAATTTAAGGATGTATTAAATATTTTTAAAGTTTATGGACACATTCAATTCTTAGGAGCTAAAAAAATCAAACTATTAAATTTAAATTTAACTAGAGGATAAATATAAACTTTTTGAATTTAGGGATGATTCAACGTCACCTTCATCTTTGGCATCCCTAGTCGAACTGCTGCGTCAAACACAGCTTTGGCAGCGGCTACAGCCACATGATAAGCACCTGCATCGCTGCGTCCGCTCCCGATATGGAACGAGACGCCAACGACATCGAGGTGGGCAGCATGAGCAGCTTGAAGAAGCGGCAGTATCTCGGCGGGGAATGCCCCACATTTGGAGCTCAAAGGGGAGCGCGCGGCACTATCGTCCACAACTTTGATTCGAATGAGCAATGCAGATTTGGGATGCCATTTTCTGATCTTGTCTACTTCAGCCATGGAGTCGAAAGTGGTCAAGTTAACACCAACGGTGGCAGCGTACTTGATGTGGGACTCGGCCTTGCATGGGTTGGCAAAGATGATTCGGTTGGGTGAGACCCCGAGAGCCAGGACCGATTCGATCTCGGCTCGGCTGCTGCAGTCGAAGTTCGAGCTGAGGGCGGCCATGGCACCGAGGAGGGCCGTGTTTGGGTTGCACTTGACGTAGTAATATGGCTGAATCATGGGGAGAGCACGAGCCCAGTCGTTGATAAGACTGATGAGAAGTCCTAGATCAAGCACGTAAAATGGTTCTTTGGATTCATCAAATTTCTGATCTTTAGGGAGGGTTATTAGTACCTTTAGCCATGTTTCTAATTTAAAGATGTGATGCCTAGTCTGATATATAACCGTGTTTGTATTCGGTTTCTAATATTTAATTTTTTAATATCTATTTTTTAGTAAAAACAAATATATTTATTATTATTGGGTAAAATCTAGGTGTCACGTCCCTAAAAAGAAATAGTCTAGGTGTCATGAGTCATAAGTATCATGCAGCCATGTGGATTGGTTTAGAAAAGACCAAACCCAATATCAAGCAACTGGGCCCAATTTCGGTGCAACGACGAGCGCAGTTGCACATCTCGTACGAATGATAGCTAGCCGGCAGGGTGCTAACATCGTGTACTCAAATCGCAACACACGTCTTAGATGATCGTCCAGGATCGCCTCTCACCCTCCATATATAGGGAAGATAGCAACTCTAATAGACATAAGCCGTCTTTTCCTACGCAGCTCATATCGTGAGGATTTGATACACCCAACTCGTAAGCAGACTCTCATACCCTCGAGATTACTGTCATTCTACTTTATTGACTTCATACTCGTCTGCTCTCAATTTGAATTCCAACTTAAATATTAGAGTGCATTTGGTAAAGCACCACACTAGTGCTAGATTGATACCAAGAACTTAGAGATGAAGGCATACGTGACATCAACGTAGAGTGTAATTTATTAAAAAAAAATTATACGCTAGGAAGAATAACTAAATATATTAAATATTGTATAAATAAACATGTTAAAATTTATTATGACAATTACGTGAAAAATATTATAACAAACCAAATATATAATCATGCTCTGAAATTATTGAAACTAAAAAGCATAAAGATCATAAAGTGATAGAACTAAAAAGAAATTCATGTGGCTACAATGTGAATATGTGTTCTAAAGTAGATTTCTGTCTCACCTGTGTTTCAGATATAGGGGCATAAAAACCAAAAGGCCACTTGACTCCTGGATAATAAAAAAAAATTATTCAAATAAAAATAAACGTCTACCTCCCAGTCCCAAAGATACAACCGCTGAACTTTACCGGTAGATGTGGAAATGGTAGGAGCCATCGTTTATATAAGTGTGGAACTGGTGCTCACGAAATAAATAATTACGAAATTTAATATTTCATAGGTGTGGGGGCTCGTATTAATTACTAAAATTAATAACGGTGTTATTAATTTTACAAATTTGATTGATCGTTTAAATTTTACCTTCAATTTCTCATTTATCTATCCACCATTTTGAGCAACTTGAATCTCTAAAAAGAATAAATAACCTAAAATTTTTGCTAGCATAAATTTAATATGTTAAAAAAATGGTGAAAAAAACCATGACATAATTAGAAAAAAAAATGTCACGACTTTTCATTTCTTTTTAAGTCTCTTTTGCATTTCATTTGAGTTTAAGAATTTATTTTAGTTAATATATGTTGAAGTATTTACTTTTTTCTTTGAAATATTTACATAAATAGCACAAATATTAAGTG
This sequence comes from Momordica charantia, assembly GCF_001995035.1. The sequence continues at coordinate 88,971 of NW_019104518.1, read as the reverse complement.
CCCATTTGAATTATAGGTTTTTTTCTCTCTCTAAATTAAAGCAGATGGTAGGTTTGTCGGTATAAATACTGAATATTTGGAATATTTAAATAATATGCAAGGCGTAGTTTGATAGAGCATGGGTTTTTGGTTTTTGGTTTCTATTTTCTAAGTACGAAAACAAAAATGTTTTGATTTTTAAGAAAAAAAACATATTAGGATCCCAGTCAACATGAATAATATAATAAAAGTAAATAAATTTTATCATGCATATCTTTCAAATCTTCTATTTTAGTTTCTAAACTTTTTATATGTTATTTGATTAGTTTTAAATTTTGTATAAGAAATGATTTTATTAACCCTATTATCATTAATTTTTTAACAAATTAATTTTAAAAAATATGACATAGGATAGATCTTTTGTTTAACTTAGATCAATAAATGTCTATATAAACAAGTGTATTTAAAAGCTACCTGTAGTATGTTTCCAAGTATGTTTTTATTAAATGATTAATGAAAAATTTTCAATATTCACTAAAGTTAAACGAATTTTTAATGTAAAATTTAAAGACTATAGCAAAACATTCAAAAACTACGAGACAAATAAAACATATGAAAAATTGAGGAAAACAAAACGAAACATGAATTTAACCAAAACGAAATGCGTGCGAAAATTCAAGGTAAAAGAAAAAGTAATTTTTTTTTTAGTAGAACAAGTAACTAATGGTTGGCTAAGACTTTTTAATATTGCATTGATGAAAAAAGTATAACATAATGAAGTTTAATCTACCTAATTCTTTTTACTAATTTTCTTCTTTTTAATAAAGGGAGAATTTAAAATTTTTATATATCCCCTAAAGTTTACAAGACGTGTCTATATTTTTACCTTACACAATCGATTTCAACCAATTGCACCTATTACTTGGATAAATGATGCTTTTTCTAAAAGCCTTTTGTTTGACTTTTTAAAGAATTCTTTGAAAAAAAATTAAAAGAAGAAAAAAACCCTCATATACAAATTAATTTTTAATTCTCCAATATGATTAATTAAACATGAATAAGATAAATCACTGAAATTTGATGTAAGTCGCTTTAATACTAAGTAAATAAAATTGACTTTAACTTAAATTAATAACTAAAAATTTATCATAAAATATTAAAGGTTAAGATAACCTAAAATTATCTTAACTAAAATTTATTAAAAATCATTGACCTAAACTGGATTAGATTATATATATTTGGTTGGCTTAGCTAAAAAAAAAGGAAAAAAACAAACAATAACAATATAAAATTACGAAAATCCATTTTTCTACGACATGTGGAGTGAGGAATCAAATTCACAAGTATCTTATTGGAGATATATTGCAATTGTCACTGAGTTACGATTGTTTAATAGTAATTTTTCAATCTAAATCATTTATATATGTTATTCCTACAAAATCATTTATAAACTTTGAGATAAAAGTGTTATTAAAAAAAACCTTGGAGATAAAATTTATATGAGATTATTCCCTAACTATTAAATTGACAATTTCATTGATTAGATACATAAATATTTAATATAAAATTAAATTATAAACTAATTTTATTTAAATATTTTAATGGTGACATTTAATTCTCATTAATAAACTTTATTTTCTTATATAAAAAACATAGTTAGATTTTACATGACACGTGTTAAAGGAAAGAAATTTTGATTTATCCCTTCCCCATTTTTAATAGGTATTATATTAATAATATAATTAAATTAAAAATTAGGAGAAAAATAAACTTTTATCTTTTTCAATTTTCACCCGGAACTTTTCAGTTCAATTTCATCGAATTAGAGCACCTATAAAGTATTGCTATTTACACCCTATATTCATTTAAGGCTAATTTACCCATCAATTTTAATGAAAATCAATATGAAATTTTAATCGGAGTATAGTTCAACTAGTCAAGACATCTATCTCCGACTAAAAACTCATGAGTTCGAATCCTCAATCTTACATGTTGTACTAAAGAAAAAAGAAAAGCAATGTAAAATATTTTTTTTAAAAAAAAGTCACTAATTTCAATGAAATCAAGAAACGCGTTATTCTTTTAATATACTTAAAAAAGAGTATTATTTTACAAATAAGTTTGAAATGAAACATTATATTCAAAAAACCGTAATTTTTAGTATTGTTTTTATTGGAAATCCTATCCATTTAGAGGAAGAAATATGTTTCATAATTCATTCAATGGATGTGAGAATACTTTTTGAAGGATTCTTCAAATGAAAACTTTTCAGAGGGTAAAGTTTGCAACATTTTTTTTTAGTTTAATGTAATTATTACAACATTAATCTAAGTTTAAGGTACACAATGGGATGAAATTGAAAAATGAGGGTAAAGATTGATATCTCACCAAGTTTCCACAATTGAAGATGCAATTTGGAAAAGATTTGAAGTGTACAATTTGCTAGAGATTTGGAGTGTATAAGAGAATGCAACTACTTATGGAGATGATGCAAGTTCATATTCAAAAGATGAAGCGCACCACACGCGAGCTTCCATGCATTCTGCACTTTAGGCGAAATTTTTATTTTTTATTTTTGGAGATATGGTAGGATGTGAGATATATTATGCCGAAAAAAAATTGATCAAAAGAAATTGTAATGGAGGATATATATGCATTTTTTTTTTCAAAATTGATGCCCTGTGGCGTAGGTTAATTGGATCCATATAATTAGTATTTTATCGTCTGGGTTAAGCAACATTGTGGTCAGAACCAGACTCAAACTTGAAATCTGAGAAACTATCCTGAACCTTTACCACTGTGCCACCTTACAAGACTAATGGAGGAGATATTCACCTAGAATTTAATATATCCACTATTTCTACATGATTTTTTTCTACTATAATGGTACCACCTTTCAACAAATTGTTTTATTAGTTTCAAGAATAACACATAACACATGCAGATGAAGATTTGAACTTCCGATTTTTTARTCGAAGATATATCTTTAATAGTTGAGTTATCTTTCATCGATTCCTTCCAACCTATTGCTATGGCATTAATAGGACTACTTCTACAACCTTTCTACTAAAAATTGGTAAAAACAGGAGTAAAATTTTGATGGTTCTCCGACTGAAATCTAAAATATGTGATGGAATATAATAAAATTTGATAAATTTCTTTTTTAATGTTTTGAATTTGAAATAGGATGGATACAAAACAAAATGATTTGGATTTTTTATTATTTGTATATAAAAACATTGGAAATAAAATTATAGAATAAATGTTTTCTAGTTTTGGTGTCGATTGAATAAGGACGGAAAGGTAATTTAAGCAAATTAAGAAGTGGCCAGTGATAAGATTAGGTTACTTTCTGTAAATATCATCCTATTTCAGTACTTTTGTAATTATTTTATATCTAGGTCTGCATATGAAAAAAAAAAATCTCTAAATTTTAATGTTTCCTTTTTAATCTTTTTAATAATATATTTTGATGTCATTAATATAATGAATTAAAAAATAATCAATTCAAAGTGTAAACGCCTGCTTACATATATTTGAAATATCAATAATATAAAGTAGGTACTAAGCACTATATTTGACATAAAAGTTTGATGATTATTCCAACAAATTTGACTTATGTAATTCACAACAGCATGGAAAATATGAAGTACATATGTGTCACATGCAAAGAAATGAACTTACCATATACTAAAATGTGCATTTCCAAAATTCATTTTGTATCAAATAAAACCTTGTCACATAAGTTTAATTTTAATGGGTCATCCATGCATGGAGTATTATTTATAGATATATGAAAAATCCATTTTATATATCAACAAATGGTATCATTTGATAAATGTATAAAAACAGAACAATGAGAACAAATTCTTATATGAGAACTTTAAAATTACTAACTTTACCAGTTAAAAGCTAGTAAAAAACACAACTTTAGCCTTATCTATAGTCTCAAAAGTTTCCATAAATTTAATAATATACTTGTTAAATAACCATCATTATATCCCAAAACTTTAGCCTCGAGGGCTATAAATGTTTCAATAGTCCCTTCGCATATGAGTTCGAATGTTAATAATTATTTGAATGATGAAATCTAGTACAAAAATAAATTATTATTAATAAAAAGAAAATAACATCATAGATGTACGTTCCAACTTAGGACTTTCTTACTGAGTTAAAATCCCAAACATGGTATCATAAATCCCATCTGTGGATCTTGAAAATTTTTGACATTTGAACAAAAAAACATACCAAATAGTGTAGAAAACAAACATATCAAAAGAAAGTATACCTGACAGGATTTCAATCTTGAGAGGGACACTTTCAAGATAAAATGAAAGGGTGCTAAGATATTGGCGCGGCTCAATCAGAACTCAGCTAAACTTTAAACCCACCACTTGCGGCCGGGCAGCCACTGTATGCAGGAACGGCTAGCACTGGCGGTGCGGTTACTGAATCTGAGTGAACCGGGCCAATATCACAGCAGCTATTTCAAAACAAACAAACAGCTCATCTACTCGTTGAGAAAATGGCTCAATATGAACACTTTGGAGGAAGAAGAAGAAGGGTTGCATTATTGGCATAGAGAGGAGATTGAGAAGGAGAGAAGAGAGATTTGTGGGAGTGGGGAATGTCTGAGAGAGGGAATTTAAGAGAGAGTGGTGGGAGGGGCAGAGGGGGGTTTTGAAAGAGCATTAAAGGCAGTGGACAACCAAAACCCTCCCAAAGGACCAAAGCCTTCAATGAGGGGCAGAAGCCAGCCATGAATTTGGATATTCCCACTCCTTTACAATTTCAAACTATGAACCAACCAAAATCAAACCCTAACAAATTTATTAAGCCCCTGCTTTTCCCTATGTTAGTTTATTTTAGACAAAATTTAAAATAATAATAAAATTGTGTATTCAACTTTCTTGTATGGGGTTAGCTAGTTTTCAGTCATACTTTCAAATTCAATTTTATTGAGATCTTGTTCTGGGGTTAAGTCTTGTTCTTGTCCGTTGGACTTTCTTATTTCATGAAATGACTAGGCAAAAATAAGAGTGGATTGTGTAATATACTATACCCTTTTTGCTATAAAGCAATGTATCAATTCTCTTGTAGATTTCTCAAACCATGTTAAATCAATCTTTGTTTGTTTATCTAATAAGCAAACAACATCATTTTTTAGTTTGTGGTATAATAATAGAGACCACGTAAAATTACCATTCGAAATTCAAAGACGACACAATTGACTTTTTTTTAAGTGTAGGAATCAAATAGAGATGAAACTATAAAAGTTTAAAGATTGACTTTTTAACAGCTTTAACCAACTCTCAGACATTATGTTTTAGTCTCTAAACTTTGCATAAATTATATTCTGGTTTTTTGTGTTAATTTTTTTAACAAAATGTTTAATGAAAAAATGGTATAGATAATTGTTTTATTTATTTAGTTGATCAATAGATGTCTTAAATTGGACAAAGTGTTTGAACTCGTATGATTTAGGTTTAATGTTTGATTGGTGAACCCAAAAGAGACATCATCTTAAGAACATGTTAATTAAGAATCTCACATTCAAAAGATAAGATCAGACCTAACAATGATTTATAACATAAATAAACTACCCCTCCCCTTGCGAATTGGTTTTAAGATAGAACTCCATAAATTTTGATATGGTATTAGAGTTCAAAACCTAGAATGAGTATTCGAGATCTGACCAAAATTGTTGAAGGTGAACCCAAAAAGAGAGATCATCTTGAAGAGTGAACAATAAGAACTAGAATAGTATTATTTTATCCCAAGCTCGATGGTTAAAATTAATAGATTAAGATAACAAACCATTCTTCTTTGTCAAGTTTATAAACTAACAAGATATTTAAAAAGTTTAGAAACTAATTAAAACACAACATTGTTTGAAAGTTAAAAGGACTAAAATAGTGCAATTTCAAAGCGTTAAGGATTAAAACATTATAGGCATATATCATAAAAATGTTTGAAATATATGTTTTTTTAAAAGGTTTGAATTATATATTTATTTCAAACATTCAAGCCAATTAATTAACAATGCTCACTTGAGTAGGTAATAAGTAGTTAGATACCAAATATATCTTTCTTTATGGGTTACAAATTTGGATATTCATCTGTTTCTTTCCTTTCTTTTTTTTTTTTTCAAATGAAGTCTGATAGAGGATTCTGGACAAG
>NW_019104518.1:67603-82797 GCF_001995035.1 Momordica charantia | reverse complement strand
GATATATGAAATAATATCACACAAACTTTATAATATATTATTATTTGAAGATAGGGATTGCAACAACAATAAATGAATGGGAAGAGAGAATTGCAAGTCTTTGGGCTGCTTTGAATTAACTTCGTCTTAATTGCTACTCGAGGAATCTCTTCTGAGTACACTGCTCGAAGCACCAAAGAGGAGCAGGTTTCTTGCCTTTTTCTTTTTCATCATTAATTATTTTTCTATTTATTAATATTTTACTTTTGCAAAGGTATTTATTATTTTTCTGTCAAAATTGTTCGTATCGGCTGCTTTACAGATTCTGTCATAACTTCTCTTCAATTTTATTATATTCTATTATCATGAGGGGCAAATTATATATCAGTTCGTTTGCAGAAGTTTGTAGAAATTTCATCATAAATATCATTTTCTTAATTTGTAAGGGGTCATAGGAGAATTGGATGTTACTTTTTTAAAATGGGCTTCTTATGCTCAAATATTATTCCTTATCTACTTAATCTGAATTCTACGTGAACTACCGATGGCTCTTTAAAGTTACATTTACAACACTTGATATAAATCAATGAATCTCTATCGACCTTTTCCAGTGTCAAACATCTATTTAAAATTAACCCATCAAGAAAAATTAAAATGAAGGAAATATTTTCAAATGCCATAAATGAACCAGAAATTTTGAAAAGCTTAGAAATACTTCGAACAAATGACAGGACTCTTTCAAATGTGAGAGACCCACAAAATCGTAATCTTATTGTTTTTCTTGATGATATATATAGGAGAACAAGGGTCTTGAAGATTGACAACAAACTTTGATCTACACCATCAATTCTACATCTTATGAGCTTTTGATGTTATTTAATTCAATGTTATCCAAATAATTCATAATAGAGTAAATTTATTCTTATCCTTCTTTATTTAATACATGGTTTCACTGTTTTGGATTTATTCAATGTTTCGGTTAGGACTACAAGTGAGACGTCAAGCTTAGTTAGGTCATGTTTACTCGAATGGGAATGAAAAAATGAGAATGCAAAATTTTTCATTATTACCTTTGATGTTGTCTACCAATCCCCAAAAGACAAAACTCGACCCCTGAACATTTAGGACCACACCGCTCTTGATTATAATATGGCCCACATGTGTTGCAATTTTTTTTATTATTTTATTGAAATTCATGTCTCATAAATATCTTTTAATACTTTTTTAACTTTTTTTCAAAACTCATTTCTCGTTTCTTCTCCCCCTTTTTTTTTTCTCCGTACAATCTCTCACGCCCTTTTTTATTTTTTATTTTTATTATTATTTTTTTGTAACAGATTAATTTCCGTTCTGCATCCCGTTTAGGCAAAAAACCAAAAACCCAAAATTCAAAATAAACTTTTATAAAAAAGATAAGGTTAATGTGAAATTTCAGAACCCACCATTATTATTATTCTTCTTCTTCTTCTTCTCCTATCAAAACCAATGGCGACGGCTGTGAAAGTGTACGGACCACCGTTTTCCACCGCCGTGTCCCGAGTCCTGGCCTGTCTTCTCGAGAAAAACGTCGAGTTTCACCTCATTCCGGTCAACATGGCCAAAGGAGAGCACAAGCGCCCGGAATTCCTCAAGATTCAGGTACTAATTAATTTCTCAAATTCCTCTTCACTCATTCTCTTAATCTCACTCTCGTTTTGCTCCTCAATCTCCGATTCGGCAGCCGTTTGGCCAAGTCCCTGCGTTTCAAGACGAAAGCATCTCCCTCTTCGGTAATTAACGCTCTCTCACTCTTCCAATTCACCTAATTCCGAACTTCAAAATTAGCGAAACCTAGGGTTTAACTCGCAATTGGGCGCAGAATCTAGGGCAATCTGCCGCTACATTTGCGAGAAGCACGCGGAAAAGGGGAACAGGGGACTGTACGGGCTGGACCACTTGGGGAAAGCTTCGATAGAGCAATGGATTGAGGCGGAGGGGCAGAGCTTCAACCCGGCGAGCTCGGTTCTGGTTTTTCAGCTGTGTTTCGCGCCGAGAATGAAGGTGCGGCAGGACGAGAAGGCGATAAGGCAGAACGAGGAGAAGCTGTCGAAGGTGCTGGATGTGTACGAGCGGCGGCTGGGGGAGAGGCGGTTTCTGGCCGGAGATGAGTTCTCGCTGGCCGATCTATGCCACCTGCCCAACGCTCACTACCTGGCGAACGTCGCGGACACGGCGGAGCTTTTCACGTCGAGGAAGAATGTGGAGCGGTGGTGGAAGGAGATCTCCGGCCGGGACTCTTGGAAGAAGGTGGTTCAACTGCACAAACAACCATCTGCGTCTGCTTGATTGTTGTTTTGGCATTTGATCCATTTCTCCATGAAAACTATTTGTGGCATTTGATTCAACAAACCATAGCCATCTATTCAATAAATGGTGTTTATTTCAGTGAATTGTGTTTTACTAAACAGAATAAAATTGTGAAACTGTATTTGTTGAGTACAGGGTTTTTTCTTATTATAAATTTATATATTATTTATTTGAGTTAAAATCTGATTAGATAATGATCAATATTCATGGTAACACCTATATAATTTATTTTCATGAAATATGATGATATTCTCACACAAATGCGATTATTTTTAATTTCGAGGTATTTTATTTCTATATATCTATTGTATTGTTATTCAAGAATATCTTTTAAAACCTTTAACTAAACTAGTCTCTACAAATTAGACCACATCTCAACTGATTTAGATTTTTGAAAGAAGTTTTCCGTCTTAGGGCTAAATTTTAGTCACATAATTGAAAATGTAATTTTGACACAATTTTTTAGAATGTTTTTCACTCTCCCTAGAAAATAAATTTCAATTCTTGGCTAAACTATCCGGTAGTTTTCAAATTTCTAAAATTTAGGTAACCAAAACAAAGGAATTATACATTCTTATCCAAATTAAAAAACTAAACTACTTTTCAAATGTAAAATGTATATAGATATAAATAATGATTTGATTTTTTGATTGATTGATTTATTTTATATATAATATAAACAAAATGATAATTCTCAATATATGTATACCAACGGCCAACTCGAATTGCAATTCGTCCGTTTTGAGACGATGATATGAACAAGCGGCCGCGCCCCAGTGTGAGTGCCTTTCTTTAATCTTTGCTTTCCTGTCCGGTAAGGCTTCATCTTGGAATTTGTAGCATATTCACATCCCGTCATAATCTCCGGAGCAAACGCTGCACTGCGTTTGAAAGATAATGGTAGATGGTATTTTTGCCTCGATGCTGCTCCTTATTTCTGTTTCCTACCGAATTTTTCATCCGCCACTACCAGGATCCTTCAGTTCTGTTCAAATTCTTGACCCACTCAAGAAAACATCACCCCCTTCTTCTGCGGTCATTTCACTCGGTCCATCAATTAGAAACTTCAGAAGCGCTTGTTTCAGCTCTGGTGATCGCTGTGAACTCTTGCACTTCCGTCTCCAATTGCAGGACAATTCATGCCCGAGTAATCAAATCTTTTCTTTATAGAGATGGGTTCATTGGGGATCAGCTGGCCGCTTGCTATAATAATCTGGGTTGTGCAGAGGATGCACAGAAGCTGTTTGATGATATGCCTGATAAGGATTTGGTTTCTTGGAACTCACTGATTTCGGGTTTTTCACGAGGAAAGTGTCTTGATATGACCCTAAAAGCATTTTATTTGTTGAAGTTTGAAATGTCAATTAAACCCAATGAGATCACGATTCTATCGATGATATCAGCTTGTAATGAAGCTTTAGATGCAGGGAAGTATATTCATGGCTTTGCAGTTAAAGTCGGCGTTTTTTTGGAAGTTAAGGTCGTTAATTCTCTCATTAACATGTATGGGAAGTATGGGGATTTACAATCAGCTTGTAGATTGTTTGAGGCTGTTCCATACCCGAATACGATATCATGGAATTCAATAATTGGAGCTCAAGTTACTAATGGCTGTGCACAAAAGGGAATTGACTGTTTTAATAAGATGAGAAGGCTTGGGATTGAGCCGGATGAAGGGACTATCCTGGCAGTGCTTCAAGCTTGCGAGCATTTGGGTATAGGAAAATTGGCAGAAGGCATTCATGGTTTAATCTTCCGCAATGGTCTAGGCACGAAAATCAGCATAGCAACTGCTCTTTTAGATTTGTTCGCAAAATTGGGGAGATTAAGTGCTTCATGTGATGTTTTTTGGGAGATGGGCTGTGCAGACAGAGTTGCATGGACTGCTATGCTTGCAGGATATGCAGCACATGGATTGGGAAGGGAAGCGATCAAGCTTTTCGAGAGCATGACCGAGAATGGTTTGGTGCCTGATCACGTAACTTTTACTCACTTGCTTAGCGCTTGTAGTCATTCAGGGCTAGTCAGAGAGGGGAAAAGTTACTTCAATATGATGTCTGAAGTCTATGGAATTGAGCCCAGGCTAGATCATTATTCATGTATGGTCGATCTACTCGGTCGTTGTGGACTTTTGAACGATGCTTATGAGGTGATACAAAACATGCCTATGGAGCCTAATGCTGGTGTGTGGGGTGCTCTTCTTGGTGCTTGTAGAGTTTATGGTAACATTGAACTTGGTAAGGAAGTTGCAGAGCATTTGATTAATTTGGAACCTCTGGACTCCAGAAACTATATCATGTTATCAAATATGTATTCTGCATCTCGTTCTTGGAAGGATGCTGCCAAAGTGAGGGCCTTGCTAAAGGAGAGAGGTCTGAGAAGAAACCCCGGAAGTAGCTCCATTGAACATGAAAACAAGATCCACTGCTTCTTAGTCGGTGATCAATCTCACCCCAAGTCGGAGAAGATCTATTCCAAGCTCGAAGAATTGCTCGAAAAAATAAGGAAAGCTGGATATAGTCCAAGAACAGAGTATGTTCTACAAGACGTTGAAGAGGAAGTTAAGGAGGATATGATAAACAAGCACAGCGAGAAGTTGGCCATTGCGTTTGGGCTGTTGGTGTGTAAAGAAGGAGCAGCTTTGATCATAACAAAAAATCTTAGAATTTGTGGAGATTGTCATAACACTGCAAAGCTCATATCATTGATCGAAAGGCGTACCATTATTATCCGAGATCCAAAACGCTTTCACCATTTCTCAGATGGATTCTGTTCTTGTGGAGATTACTGGTAAGTCTTTACACTGATCCATAATGCCACTAATGCATATTCTAATGCATATTTATACCTTTAATATATATAGCTAAGCTACGTAGATCGATGACTTGACAGCTTGTTCAGTTTGTGTTTAATCAATCCAGTTAAAATGGATTGTTTAGTAAAGTTTGTCACATTGGATACCCTTAATTTTAGAGGTTAAAAAACACTTTCGGTACCATACTTTCATTAAAGTAGCGATTTAACCTATGAATTTTAGTGTAACAATTTAGTCATTGTACTCTCAAATTGGTAACAACTAAGACTTTAAATTTTATTATGGAACAATTTAGTTTCACTAGTTTAAAGTTTGTACTAACTTATTCCTTATCGTGGTTTTTTTTTATTTAATAAGGTTTTTTATATATGTAGATTGATCAACTAACGAGGGACCAAATATATATATAAGTTATAAAAAGTGAGTTGTTATACGATAAAAATCGACACTTAATTTTGATGAAATTTTTCACGATAGGGATTAAATCGTTACAAATTTTAAACTACAGAACTAAATTGTTACTAATTTAAAAATATTGGACTAAATCGTTATAAACTAAAGTTTAGGGAGTATATCATTACGAATTATAATTCAGGGACTAAATTGTTATTTCAACGAAGGTAAAGGAACCAAATGTGTTTTTTAATCAATTTTATAACTTGAAAAGATTATAAGGGTGGATATCAAAAATCATTGTGGACCATCCTACAACCTGGGTTGTAATAGGCTAGTACAACTTGTGCATCGTGCTTTAAAATTCGAGCTCGATATGTCGACATGTAGAGGGGAGGGGAATGTCATTTTTCCTTCTTGTTGACAAGTCGACGTGTCACTGTACAATCACATTTGTTTTTCTTCTAATGTTTATTTTTTACTTTTTACTTTTTACTTACTTTTTCTTTTCAAATTTAAATTCACACAATTTCCAAATTTATTTCTAAACTACTCTTCAATTTTTATTTTTCCAATCAAACTTGCATAAATTCCGAGGCTAATCTTAGTCACTCAAATTACTTTTTTTTTTCTTAATTTTAATTTTGAATTTTGTTTTATTATTTTCTACCGACTACAAATATCTCTTTTACTTTCACTTCTTCAACTCTCTCTAATTTTCTTCACACTTCAATCTAAAAATTCTCAATATTCTCTTATGGTCTCTAATCCTCTCCTACTACTTATCTTAAGTTACAAGTGAAAATTATCTTTCAAACTCTCTTATTTCGACTATTTTCTATATTATTATATGAGATACAATATACTTTTTAGTACTTGAGTTTGACGAAATCTCTATTTGATCCTTAGGTTTGAAAAACTAACACTTTAGTCTCCAACCTTTATAAAATTGTTCTAAACAACTTTATTTTAGGTGACAGTTAAATTTACTCTTGATTTTTAATTGAGATGGCAAAATATGTTGAAGTAATATTTGTTTTAGGGCTAATGTGGCATTTTTCCCTCTCTTTCCTTTCCGTTTGCAGGTTGCAAATCTGGAACAATTGACCTTGCGCCTTCGCTTTCTCTGTATCTGAAACTTTTTGATCTAAAACGAGGGAACTCGAAAGAGAGAGAGTTGTCGGCGGCGACGGTTGGTAAGCCAGTGGCGGCTGCAGGGAAAGGGTAGGGAGAGAGAAGGAAAGAGATATGAAAATGCCACATCAACCCTAAAATCAATATATTTTAACACCTCATTAAAAAAATCCATGTTAGCAGAGTCTATTGAGAACCATTTTTTAAAAGCTGAGGATTAAAATGTCAGCATTTGAAATCTATGGACCGGGTAAAAACTTGTAGTTGTAACTAAAAATGTGTTTTTACCCCATCATATTTTAGTTTTAACTTTTTTTTTTTTAATGATGTACTTATTATTAGTTTTCAATTCTTAATCTTTTTTTATTATTATTTTAGTAATTTATTAAGTAATATTAATTTTGTATAAGTAATTTGATTATTAATCTCTATTTTTTTTAAAAAAATTAAAATATCAATTATTATTATTCTTATTTTATGTATGGATATGAAAATTAAAATATCAATTACTATCATTCTTACTTTTATGTATGGATATTTCATATCTAGGTCAATTATGGAACTATTAGATTTGATATAAATTATTAATAAAATATAATTAAGTTACGATTGGACTTTAATTTACTAATTCAAATAATTTATATAAATTTTGATCTTATTCCAACATTTTCATTAACAGATGGTTAAAAGTGATACACTACAGTCTAATTAAGCTATAATTAAAATCTTACTTACAAATTCAATTAATTTCTATCCATTTATACAATTTTCATGATTTTCTTTTTAAATTTTCATCGACATCGACGTTTCAAACTTTAAGGTAAATTTCTCTTTTTTCTTTTTACGAGATAAGAGATTGAAAACCTAAAGTATGTTTAAAAGCTGCTCTCGTGAACAAGAACTTGAATAAGGACTTTCTTAAAATCTTCTCCCTCTCTCTCAACTCTTCTTCAGCCTCCACTGCCCCTATCCTTCAAAAGAAAGTTAATATTACAGACCAAAATGGAGCAAAAGAGTAAACTCAAAACTTAGGAACTAAAAATGACAAATAGAAATTCAACTCAAAATTTAGGAACAAAAAATATACTTCTCCCAAAACCTAATCTATTTTATTCTAGTAAGTGTAGTTTTTCTACTTTTAAAAACAAAACTTCCACACTGTAAATATTCACTAAAAAAAAGCCCAATGTATATACATTTCTTAAATATTCATAGGATAGGTACTAAATATTTTCTAGTGGGAAATAACTCTAAGCTAATAACTAGTACAAGAATTAAATCCGGTAAAAGTATTGAGACTAGATATTCTTAAATATTCATAGGATAAGGACTAAATATACTTCTTTTTATTTTTTCAGATCTCAAGATATGTTCTAGTCGAGAATAAAGATAATAACATACCAGAATATAACTCTGCTGGCAAAACTCTGTTAATTTCACCGATTACTATTCGAAGAATCGCCTAGAAAGTTAAAAACTTTACACACGGCCTGGCTGGATAAATATTCGATGAGTCCCTGAGTTGTCGGATAATCCCCACCGAACCAACTCGGATCAGACCCATCAAAAGGAACAATCCCTTCGAATATTCCTCTAATTCTCAGACCCCACTCTCTCTCTCTCTCTCTCTCTCTCTTCCATTTTAAACCCATAACTCTGCACTGTACCTTTCACTCTCTTTTCAGTTTCCACCATGAACTCTTCTTCTTCGATTTCATCCCTCTCTCTCCCCGACCAACTTCACCTCCTTCGGAAAGTCGAGGTTTTTAACCTCCATGGTCGTGATAAAGCTGGCCGGAATGTCCTCCTCATTGTCGGGAAATACTTTCCAGGTACTCAAATTTGAAGAACCCATTTGAAACTTGTGCAGGCACTTAATTGACATCAATTCAAGACCAAACTTATAGTTTGCTCTCTGTTTTACTTGTGGTGGTTGTTCTTTTGGATTCAGCTCGGTTTGTGAGCAGCGAGGCCGTGAGTTTTTACCTCAAAGACAAGATTTTCCCCGCCCTGAAAGAAGGGCCGTTCACGGTGGTCTACGTCCACACAGACGTTCACTGGACTGAGAATTTCCCCGGAGTCTCCTACCTGAAGGCAATCTGCGATGCCATCCCAATCACCGTTAAGAACAGCATAGAAGCTGTTTATTTTGTCCACCCTGGTCTGCAGTCCCGTCTCTTCTTCGCCACCGTCGGCCGGTTCATGCTCGGAGCCGGGTAAGGATTCTTCCTCCCCTATGCCCTGAATTTGAATTTCCACTGCACAAAGAAGTAAAAATACCAAATCTTATGGTGGGATATCTGGGTTCTTCTTTCTGATTTGCAGGTTATATAACAAGCTGAAATATGTGAAAAGGGTGGAGTTTCTATGGGAGTATGTTAGAAGGAAAGAGATGGAGTTACCGAAGTTCGTGTATGATCATGATCAGAAATTGGAGTTCTGCCCGGTGGTTTACTCTAGTTTAGAAAATGATTACCTCAGGGTCTTCTCCGCCGTGCCGTCGCTGGACTCGCCGGTTCCTACTTACTCCATGCGGTGTTTTGCCTGATGATCATGACCCACGGCAGCCGGTCACAGATGGCGGCAGGATACATGGGTCTTTTTGGGTTTTGCTGTAGGGGAAATAGCGGTAGAAAATATTGTACAGACTCTCTGTGGACAAAGTTGGAGGTAGGAGGTTTCCTTGTGGAAGAAAGGAACGGCTAATACTTCTCAGGAGAAGCAGTGAAAATATATAGGTTTAAATGAAGTTCTTTTGGTTCCTAAGTTTCCAAATTTTACTTAGAAGGAACTGCTCATCTCTGAATAAAATATATGCCCATGTCAGACTTTTCTAAATGACAAGGACTGAAAAATAAAAGAAACAGGTTTAAAACAAATACAACTTTTGAGGGGACAAATTTCAGGGTAATTAGATTCATAAAGGGGAAACATGCCGGGATATCAGCCATCAGGGAATTTGTTTATTACAGGGATGGTTCTGCCTTGGCTACATCTGGTATAAA
The DNA here is from genome assembly GCF_001995035.1 of Momordica charantia. The sequence continues at coordinate 73,125 of NW_019104518.1, read as the reverse complement.
GGCCAAAATGGACACTTTCCACCAACTTCGCTTTCACTATGATGGTTTGCAATAGGGATCTTTTTTAGTAAAATATACAGGAAACCATGTTGGGAAAAGAGGCAATGCAATTAATTAATGCTTAGGCAAAATTAGTATTTAGATGAAGTGGCATTCAAAGTGACAATTTTGTGTGTGTGTACAATATATAGTAATAGGATCACGTTTCGAGAAATACCAGTTCATTCTGACGTCTTGCCGTTTAGCCCTCTCTCAAACTCCAACCTTCGTTGCTGGCCGTCCGCCCAGTCCAGTCCACCACAGATCAGTATTGGCTCATCCAGTTACACTATGGTATTAACAGAACTATATAGTGACTATCTAAAATCACAATCAGTTATTGAAGCACTATTATTGAAGGACAAAATATATTAAATTTGTAATTTAGCCCTCATTAAATCATCTATTCTAATAATAACAAACCAACTGGAAAAATCTGGACAGAACATGTCTCTTTGAAAATTCGAAAGTTAGAAAAAACGTTGTTTCCACCGAGCGGAAGACAACAAGATTTGGCTCCTGTTTGCATAGCCAAATATCTTGGCAGGTTATCTTGAGAAAATGTTGCACATTAGTCAATAAACAAAATTTATACTCTCTCAATTTCTACAAAATTGACTCCATGCAAGATATAGGAATTTAACACCCTCTTGCTTTCAGATATTGATGGCTGTAGTATGAATGGCTCAGCAGCGACTAGCGAGGTAGTAGCTCAGTATGCGCATGGCTGTAATATGAATGTGAGGTCCATGAAATCAGAAAATACGTAGTCAGTCTTCTTCCTCAAAGACTTTACATGTAGTCCCAATTAGAAGGGTTCTCAGCCATAAGAGAAGTCCAAAATAATATGATCCTATTATTACTGCGGTGAGTGGTGCAACAGATCAGGTAAGTGAGAACAAGATGGGTTGGATTGAATCAGATATACCCAATAATTAGTCGGTAATGTCATACGTATAATGCCGTAGAATCTATATCTTCAGGCGATTCGTGAACTTCATCCTTCATATGCTTGCTCAATCTTCTTAACTCTCTACGTATATTTGCGATCTGTGGATGAATCTGGTCGCCAACAACAAACACATGAACCTGACTTTTCAATTCAATCCAACTACAACCTGGATCCTTATTCACCCCTCGAAGTTTCATCACCCTTCTAACCCGTTCGACATCATCAGACCTTCCCAGTGCTGCATAAATACTAGACAATAACACATAAGCAGATGATTCTTCTGACCCCAACTCCATTAGTTTCTCGCCTGCATATGCTCCCAATTCGTAATCGCGATAGTTTCGACAGGCTCCTAATAAGATACGCCATAAATACATACCATGATCAATAGTTGCAGATTCTATGAATTCTTTGGCTTCCTGTAGCTTCCCTGCACGGCTCAGAATATCTACCATGCAAGCATAATGCTCGACTCTTGGAATAATGCCAAACTCATCAAGCATCATCTTGAAATAGACCTTACCTCTTTCCACCAATCCCATGTGGCTGCAAGCAGAAAGAATGTTCACAAAAGTAACATAGTCGGGTTTCGTGGTGCCTTGCCGCATCTCTTCGAAGAGTTCAAGAGCTTTACGTCCCTCTCCGTTTTGAGAAAGGCCAGATATCATTGCATTCCATGACACAATATCTCGTGTAGGCATCCTCCTAAAGACAAGGTTCCCATCTTCCAAACTACCACACTTTGCATACATAGTTGAAAGAGCACTCCCTATTGGAACTTCAAGATTGAATCCATACTTGATTGTACGGGCATGGATTTGCTTGCCCTGTTCCAAAGCAGCAAGGCTTGAACATGCTCTCAAGACACTAGCCATAGTTAGCTCATTGGGCAAGATCCCTTCCATCTGCATTCTACAATACAGATTCAAAGCAGTTTCGTTTTCACCATTTTGAACATACCCTCCAATCATGGAAGTCCACAAAACAATATCAGGTTCTTTTAAATAATCAAATCCCTTTCGTGCATCAACTAGGCTTCCACATTTTGCATACATATCAACCAAAGCTGTCATTATGAAAATCTGGGATTCATATCCCATCTTCAGGGAATATCCATGCATTTGTTTTCCTTCCCCCAGAGCACCTATGTCACTACAAGCATTGATCACCCCAACAAAAGTAAACTCACTAGGCTTATTCCCATTAAAATGCATATATGAAAACAACTTTAAAGCCTCATGCGAGTCCCCAGCCTGCGCATAGCCAGTTATCATAGCTGACCATGTAATAGAGTTCTTATCACCAGTAAATTCAAATGTCTTAAGCGCATCATCTAAACACCTACATTTAGCATACATCGTAACAAGAGCATTCCCTACAGAAACAACTGATAACAACCCATTTTTAAGGGCAAGACAGTGAATTTGCTTACCATGGTCAACAAGCTCAGGAACCGTCAGTGCACTAAGTACACTGGTATAGATAAACTCATTATGAATTCCCTCTTCACGACACATCAATAAGAACAGCCCCCAAGCCTCGAGAGCCTTCCTTTGCATCGCATACCCCGAAATCATAGTAGCCCAAGAAACAGAATTTCTCTCCGGAATTCTGTCGAACACCTTACGAGCATCCAGCAGACACCCAATTTTGCAGTACATATTGAGAAGCGAACTGCCAACAAAAACATCATAAAAGCTAGAAGTCTTGATCGCAAGCGCATGGGCCTGAAGGCCACCCGAAGTTTCGGGCGAACTTGAAGCAGCGGTGAAAACACCGGCAAAAGTGTGGGCATTGGGCAGAGTGTTCTCCGCCCTCATTCTCTGAAAAATCTCCATTACCAACGGAGATCCCGCGGGACCCTGTTGAGAGTAGCCATTGATGAGGCAATTCCATGAAACCACGTCTTTGTTGGTTATACTCTCGAAGATGAGCTTGGCCTTCACAAGGCTTCCGCACTTGGCGTACAAATTAACGAGGCTATTGGCGAGGTAAACTGAGGAGAAGGAACCGGTTCTGAGGAGTTGAGCGTGAATGGCCTTCCCCTTCTGTAAATCTTTTAGATTGGTATACTGTAAGAGAGAATTGAAGAAGGAGCGATGCTGAGGAAGAAGAAGAAGACTCATCAACTCCGCTTCGATAACAAATGAGACCCGACCAGTCAGTATTATTTCATTTTGTTATTGGGCTGGGCCCACTTTCGGTCCAGGCCCTAAAACAATTGGGCCGGCCTGAATCTCGCAAATAGCAACTCAAAAAGTAAAATTTGAATAGGATTATGAATTTTAAAATTGCAAAGAATAAGCAATTCCCCCTTCATTCTTGTGACTGCAATGCTCTTTAAAATATCATCTCTTTTTAATTTCTTTGCATGTAGGGTAGGTTTAAACGAAAATTTGTTTTCAAAATATTATTTCGTTGGAAACTATAGAAAAAGCTTATACAAATTATGTTTGATTTTTTTAGAATAATTTTCTTAAGAAAATACTTTATTTAATTTTTTTAACATTAATCAAGTAGTTATCTTTTTAAAGATATATTTGAAAGTGTTTTTAGTTACCGTAAAAAGCTATTTTAAATAGCCTAAACTCCTCAAAATAGTTACCAAATGTACATAATTCTCACGACCTAGAAACAAAACAAAAGATAGATAACTCTTTAATTTTCAGAACTACTCTTCTTTAATTTTTTGTGTTCTTTTCAGCAATGGTCTCCCTTTACTCTAGTCCACTATTATATGTTGTACCTTAATTTTGTAGGTCACCCCCTTATAGTTTAGGCCATCCTTGATTATTTCTATATATATCTTTGACTTATCTTTCAGCCTTCTTAGTCTGTGCCTAGCCCTAATATGTCCCAAGACTCTAGTTTATTAGTTTATTCATTGAGAAATACAAGGCAACTTTACAAAAACTAACCCAAGAAAAGAAGAACAAGAACTTTTAACAAAAGTTCAAGTGGCAGACAGTGGATTATAATACTATCCCTAGTAGTAGTAGGACATTTTTTCCAACCAAAGTACCAAAATTTATCTTCCAACAACTACTCTTCTATTAGACTTCACAAGATTGTTGACGAAACATAATAAACCTATCTACAAAATTGTGCCATTCCGAAGTGCCTAGCTAGTCTTGGGGCAGAGCCTGCAGGCATCCCATCAATTTGTGGGCTATAACATTTGTGAGTTTAACCCAAAAGAAAAGATATATTTTAGTTAGCTAGATCCAGCTTCTTAAACGTTATCGAAAATAAAGGTGCACGTACCTGATCGATTGACATGTGTAGTAATTATCAATTCTATAAAACATTTTTTAACCATAGTTTCTTAGTATAAAGATCCCTCTTATTCTAATGTAATGTTGATTAATTTGTATAGCGTCTGTCCTAGCTTGCATATTCAAGTCATTTTCCAAGAGATGGGAAGGAAAGAAAGTAAAAGGATTAATGGGTGGAACAAAAAATGGTTCTACTACCACAGAGAGAGGGGGCAATAATTATAATGGGATGGATATGAATGAATTGATATCTCACCTGTTTGGTAAATGTCAAAGATATTGTGTATAGATTTGAATATATTTGATTGATAACGAGAGAAGTGGAAATGTGAGAGACAGCAAGTCACATGGTTACAAAGTGGAGAGGAAAAAAAATAATAATAAAAGAAAGAATCTATCCCACATCGATCACAATCATAAAACCCATCGTCATCTTCCCCATCATTCATGTTTTGAACCTCTCTAAAAGCAAATATATATATACACACACCAGAACACAAATGCATTATTCCCCAGCTCCTTCACAATCTCTAATGAATAATCTTTGTATATGATATGCTTTTTAATGTAAACAAATAGCATATAAATAAATATATAGTCGTTTTCTCGCGTGACATCAATAATTTAGACTTTGGAAAAGCAATAATCTCTCTTTTCCCATATAATCCTTAATCCCTTTTCTTTTTTCCTTTTAATAATTCTAAAACTCCAATGATTATATGTTCTCTTTTGCTTGACCCAAAGTTGGTTCCTCCAAAAAAGAAGTTAATTTGTTGCTTTCTGTCTCTTTCTGAGATGGGTGTTGAGAGAGAGTCAGCTTCAGCCCTTTTTTTTCTTTTTTCCTTTTTGATTTCTGGTATCGATTGCAAGTATTACTTAATCAAGTTAGTACATCCCTATAATCCGAGTTCATTGCTTAGGCCGAACAATATAAGATAGGTGGTACCTCAAAGTCCAATCACAATTACCACTACACCACCGTCTCCCAAGATACAGCTCAGCTCATTATCTTATGCATATTTTTTTAATCTATTCTTTTATTTCCATGTGGCTGGAAGAACTTGGTTTTGTCTCCTCCAAAGAGAGCCAAAACTTATGCGCATGGCGATTTTCCCAATCTGATGTTGAGACTTTGAGAAGCAATATTTTAGGGTTGCCTTTTACTGGTTATCCAAAAGGGGTTTTTAAAATAACCAAACAAAAAATTACAACAAAGATAAAGGTAAGTGCATGATTCTGCCCATCTGACTTGCACC
>NW_019104518.1:42125-67543 GCF_001995035.1 Momordica charantia | reverse complement strand
TATGCAGCTCACAATGATTATCAATGGTGGGTTCCCATGCATTGAGCTGCTCGATATGCCAAAGCCACCCAAAAACCCTAATGCCTCTCACTTTTTTTTTTAAAGAGTTTCCTTGTTCTTGGATTTTGTAATTAAAAATTTCGGTAGGTGAAGAATATGTATAAAAGATTAATATATTATGAATTATAATAAACTTAAATTTTTGGATTTGGTGGTAGTTTAAACATGTACGAGAACAAGAGATTAATTGGGTCCAAATTTGTGTAATATTTTGTCCTACTCCAATTAATATTAATGTATTGACCATCACTTGTTAGGTATTGTGTTGATTTCCAAGGGAGGGCGGAGTTAAAAAAATTTAAGAGTATGGATAAAATTTTACTTTCTGAGGAGGGAGAGAGGGGTATTGGATAGAAAATTTTAAAATCTTAACTTCTTTTTATATAATTTTTTTTACTCATCCTTGTTTCTCAGCTCACTGTATAACCTTATGGCAAGGATAAAAAACTATTAAAGATTTATAATATATATGGTTACGTCTCTATTGATAATTGATTTTTAGATAGAACTTTATGAATTTTGAAAGGGTATCAAAGTTTAGAAAGGCTCAAATGAGCATCGAGTATAAAAATTGTTCAACGGTTGAGAGATTGTCGTAGAAACCAGCTCCGAAATCATCCCATTGGAGCTGTCAACTAAGCACCAAAACGCATTTCAGGGAGAGAACCCGAACCAAAATTGATGAACCCAAAAAGCTATCATTTTAATATTCTCAAATCCTATAAAATCATTTCTTGTCCAACTAATATTTGATAGTCACATGTTGGATCTCGTTCTACATGCTTTGAAGTTTGTGTTAAAGATCCCACATTGGAAAATAAAAAGTACCTTACAATGGTTTATAATAGATATGGACTATCCCTTTCATCGCCAATTGATTTTGAGATGTAACCCAATGAATATTAATAGTTTGGTAGTAATTCAAGGTGATATCAAAGTCAAAATTCTCCCTATTGAACTCGAGGGATATTATTTTTTCTCAAAATGAACATTGATGATTATTTATTGGGTCTTGTGCTAATATCCAATCCGAGCCTAGAAAGGAAGAGTGTGTTAAAGATTTGAAGTGGGTTTTTGTTGGATAAAGCGAGGAGATTCCATGGGAGGGTATTGTGTGCATGTAAACATGATAAAGAGGAGATTTTTGGGGAAGTAGAGTGCTCACTCTGCAAGTAGAAATAAAGAGTGTTCCCCACCATCGCACCACGATGCTCATGGCTTTTGCCAAAAAGAAAAGAAACAAGGTCGAAGGAGGAATTTAAAGGTGGCCATTTTGGAGTTGCTCAGAGGCAAAGAGAACAAAAAGCATTAACCTTTTCTCCACTTCTGAGACTTCTAGGCCCGAACTGTACAAAGAGAGAAGGGAAAAAAAAAGTTGCTTCCTTTTTTTTCCCCTCTCTGTTTCAAACTTCACCTTCTGCCCTAAAAAATTTTAGGGTTTTTCAGTCATTGAAGTTTGAATATTTCTTTTCTAACACAGTGGTGGTAATAACCATACTATGTGATATGCATCAAATAATTCGTTGGAAGATTGAACCTTTGAACTTCGATGAATGTAATTGATATCTTATTTACTTACAGAATTTGCAAATAAATTTAGAGGTTAACTTGACATGAACTTGAGCAAATAAATGTATGATCTAAATTGATCATACGACACCTCGTCCGATGTTGAATTCATGTAGCTTTTAGATGTTAGTGCATAATAAAATCATTTACCACTTAACGACTTCTTCATTTACATGTTTAGATAATTGTTTTGACAAGTTTTATTTTTATTTTTCTTCAATATATATTTGACTATTTTTTTTCTAGTACTGCAGATTGAAAATTCAAACTTTCGAACTTGTTGTCTTGGATAGATGTTACTACTAAATGAAAAGTTTTATGCTTAAGAATTTATGTATAATTTCAATTTGTTCAATGATATATTACCATTTATATGTCCTCTTATATAGTAGTTCTTAACAGAATTTTTAAGTGGAAATAGAAAACTATATTTTAAAAAATATTCCTCGAACAAGCACGTAAATTATAACTTTTTAATAAATTACTAGAGACATAGCAAGACCTAAAAATATAAGTTAGATTATAATGTTGGTGTCCATAATTTGAAGGCTGTATTTATTTGGTCTCTATATTTTAATTTTTTTTTAACTAGTCTTTAAAGTTTTGCGTGGAAGAGGTAGCCTCGATAGCAAGGACATGACCTTGTGTATCACATGTCTTGAGTCTTGTATTTGAACCTTTGTGTAACCTTAATTTAAAAATTCTTGATGCTCTTTGGTGTCTGGTTTCGGAGTGGGCACAGGTGCCCCCAATAATTAGTTATGAGGGTAAAAAGCTAAAGAGCTATCGATTTCGATTTTAAAAAAATATTATTAATAATGCAATAACTCCGCTAAAATTTTATGATCGTATCTATTATTCAATCTTTGTGTTTTAGTTTAGTCAATAAGCTTTCAATTTTGCATCTCTAATAAGTCTCTATCGTTGACTTCATTAATTTAATGCTTACATGATATTATTTCACTTGTATTATATTTAAGAATTACGTTATAATTAGTATGCCAAATGATCTTTAATAATATATGGTTAGTGTTAAACGAATTAATGATATACATAGACTTATTAGATACAACTAGAAACACATAAAAAGTTAAATTACAAGACAAAATGAACACAACTCTAAAAGTTGAAGGCCAAACTTATAATTTAACAAAAAATATAATTTAGACTAATTTTACAGCATTGTTGCTAATATTTGTGTCAACTTTTAATTTCATTCTTAGGTTCTGTTTACTTACTCTCAATCATAATGGAAACAATCGTAATGAAAATCAATGGGAATGTGAATGTTATTCCATGGATGATTTTTACTTGAACATATCTGAAATCGAAATCACAAACAAATTTATGGTGTTTACTTCCATCTGGAATCAGATATATGTTGATTATCAAAATATCCAACTAATATAAAATTACATTAATTAAAAAGGATTTTATAGGATTTTTTATATTGAAGAAAAATAATTACTTATAATAATTGTTAGATCTACTTATATTATTTTATTTAATAGTAATAAATTATATATTTTGTATTTAAGTATAAAATTTTTTTTTCACTTTATTTGATATTATTATTACATTATTTATTATAATAAACTTTTCTTTACAAATTCAATTTAAAATTAAATAATTTTATAATACAAACAAGAGAAAAAGCGACAATGGAGCAGTTGAAAAAATAACCTAAAAGAAAGCCAAAAAATCTTTGAGTCTAGAGAAAAGGGCATTGGTTTTCAAATTACCAAAAAATGAATGGGATTACACAGCTATTTTGCGTGTAATGGGATTACGCATTTTTTGGGGAGTGATTCCAAAATTTGGGACGAGTCCCACGTTTTATTCCCATTCATTTATTTTGGTAAATATAATCAAATATAATGAAAATTTTGATTACGATTCCTTGATTACGATTACGTGCAAGTAAACAGGACCTGAATGTTTTAAAAATTTACATTTTATTTTTTATTTATTGATTTTTCTCCGCCATTAGTGCTATTAAAGGTTAAATTAAAATGATTATTGCGTAAGTTTTAAAACGATACTTTTTACAAGACTTGTTTGTTGAAATTAATATAATAGTATTTTTTAATAGGTTCATTTTCATTAATAAAAATCTATTTTGAGTTCGACTAAGTTACTATATATTTTTATATAGTTAATGAGAGGGGGATGAATATAGATCAACATATATATTTATTAACGTAAAACATAAGAGATGTTTTAGGTAAGGTTAATACAAAAATGTGTCAACTTGAGTGTAGTTCAAATATACTTAGAGTACATGTCTGCTCTAAGTCGTAAATTCGAACATCTAGCTCCTATTTTTAGAACGTAACATCGTTATTTTGTCAATAATAATATTTATTGATATCACATCACATCATTATTTTACGAAAACTATAATGAAGTCATCTCAGTGGACAGTAGGAGCAAGGAAAAAAAGGGACTAGAACATTTTAGATTCTATGTGGCTATCTACCTAGGGTAAAATTCCAACGTTGCAACTTTATGTTATAGTCTCCTACAGCTGCTTTGTAAGTTTAATCGAGTTGTACGTAAGCTGATCCATGCAATCACAATTATAAAATATAAAAACAAAGAATTATCCACAAAATTAAAAAGAGGAAGGAATGATTAGTAACAAAACCATATGTATAGTGAGTCATGGTTTTGAGTGGAATGGACACAAATGAAGACGAGAATGCCTACTTCTCTTCTATCTTAGGTTATAATTTGTTTGCTAAAAGAAGGGCAGCCACTTTTATGGCAGGAGATAGCTTGTACTACGTTCGAGGTAAAAAAGGGTTGAAGAAGAAGGGTGTTTGAATTTTGAAAACGAACCAAAGTTTTCTTCTCGAATTTTAATGCCAAGGAGAAGAAGAATAAGAAGAAGAATGTGTAGGAAAAGAAGAGAAAAAAGTTCAAAGAAAAAGGAGTAAATTGAAAGGGGATTTGGTTGGCAGAAAGGGACAGCCATCACCAATACAACTAGCTATTGAATGGCATTTTTTTTTACCAAGGAAATAAAGGTGCTTTAACTTGCCTTTTTGGCCCACAATTTTTTAAGTGCAGTCAATTGAGGGGGAAATGTTTCAATCTAATCTACTTTTGCTATACATTCTTTTTCAAATGTATGAATGTATTATACTTCACTTTTCAAATAGCATGAGATAGATTAGGGTAGGGTATGTATAGATATGTGTGCGTACCTATTAGAAAAAAAGAGAAAATAACGTTATAGAAATTTGGATTCAAACTGAATTATTTTAAGTCATCTTCTTTTTGCTAATTTGAATTGTCTTTGTGAATGTTCAAACATGTGTACGATACGATATGACTCATGCATATATCTTCAATCAAAAGATTGTAGGTTTAAATCTCACTCCTACATATTATTTTACTAGAAAAAACGTTCGTATCAAAGATCGCTACATTTTGATGTTTTTCTGCAACAATTTCACAAGATATCTAGTTCATAAATTAAGCTTGCTGATTTGCTTAGTCATTTCCAAACTATAGGTTCATTAATTTTACAAATATACATTCATGTTACATTAAACTCAAGCTCATAAAATCCCCTGCTTTTATGCTTAATATTAATTTTTACAAACACGACTAAATAATGTTAACGGAGTCTGTGTTGTCTTAAAATTGTTTTGATTGGATCCACCTATGAGAATTTCCACCCAATTTGATTCAGTAAAGCTCATCATAGTCTCTGTCTGTCATATCTTACTCTTTAATGTCTTAAATTTGTATATAATATATTCCTTCCAATAATCTAAATTACAGAAATTCAAAGTTTGTAAATTCAAACTTTGTGAACTAAAGCAGGTAAGAACCTAAATATATAGAGAAAATGGATGAAATTTCTAATACTAGAATAGTATAAACTTTTCATGCCACTCTCATAATCTCCTTGATTGTTTACCACATCAATAGGAGTATAAAATAACATATTATATATTATTTAACGATGTATGAGACAATATAATATATAGTATATTAGAAATATTTTGGAAAAAGGAAATGGTTTGATGTTCCCAATGATTTTAATCATGGTGAGGGGTTTGACAGCAACAGGTTGAGCGGTGCAGGCGGCTGCGGCTTGGTAGCTGGTATTGTACCTTACACAGAATAATGGGAATAACTCCAAACCACTATCTCTATTCTCTTCTCCAACTTGAATTTTATATATTCCTGCACAAACCGATACCTATAATACCATGTCTTTCTCTGTTCATTATTATATGATCGTTGAGATGCCAGAGAAACATTCATTGGGTTTGGTTGGGAGGTAGCTTTAACACCATTAATGTTACTCGTCAACTCTCCAGTATAGTTATAGTTTGATTAGTTAAAATATCTATTCTCGATAAAAAATGATGTGAGTTTGAATCTTCGTTTTACTTATTGTTGTAAAAGAAAAAAGAAACATCATTAATATACTCGTCCCCATCTCCAAAAAAATGAAAAATACCCACTTTCCACATTACTCATTATATATCTTATGTCATCGTTAGATATGGCTAAAAAATTATATTGGTATCAAATGAGTACTCTAGATTAGCACTAAAAAATTTATAATGCGACGTTTTGCATATCATCACATTATTGATGTTTACAAATAATTAATGTGAAATTTATTACAATAATTAATGTAACAAGTAAGAATGCGGTTGTTGTATTAACATGAACAATAGCTTCCTTAAAGTCGTATATTTATATACTCCATACTAGGTATATCAATTATATTAAGTATATACTTTATATTAGGCATATATGTTATATATCTAAAATATATTATATCATTGATATATCTATTAATAATAAAACTACAACATTGCTTGAACAAAAAAATCTTTCAACCTAAAGAAGATTTATGAGTGGATACCTAGTTAATATGAAGTTAATTATCATAGGTATTTAAGTTATATTAATGATATACTTTATATAAGTGTTAGACTAAAATGAAGTATATCACCAATAATTTGATTTATCAATAAAAATTAAAATGTTACTTAAACAAAAATTGTGCAACCTAAAAGATATTAATAGGTGATATATTTAAATATATTATTCATATATTTAATGGTACTGATATATTTATATTAATTATTAATTAGTTGATATTTTGTATATAAGTTATAGGTATATAACTTTATATACTCAATATTAATTATATTAGTAATATGGACAAAATTGAAATAACAGACAAAAAAAATTGAAATTTTGATTTTAAAAATTTGTCATGTTGCAAACTATAAAATTGTTGTTCTATTTGCAAATGTATGATAAATATTTTTGCGATCCATTAAAAAATACTCTTATTTATTTTTATACCCTTTAAAATACTTTTGAAAACTAGTTCAATATTAAAAAATAATAATAAACTAAAAACCTCCTTATGGTTTTAGAATTTGACTACGATAAAAAATATGTTTTAAAAGTAGATTGTTAATAAATATATATATATAAAAAGGATCAAACTTATCTCAAATTGACGATAAAAATAAAGTGCATGCAAGTAAATATTAGCAATGCTAATATTAACTATTAAGTATACTATTTGAAAATGCTAAAAACTTATAAATTCAATTTATACCTCTCTTTTCTTCGTTTTTCACTTTTTTTTTTTTTAAAAAAACCTTTTGATATCTTAATCAAATTTTAAAAATAAAACCGAATTTTCAACTACAGTCTTGAATTTCAATTCTACTGTAATTCACGTCGTCAGCATCGTTAAACAAAGAATGGTGATATATAGATTAGACAAACATTAAGTACTTATTTGAATTTTTTATTGCAATTCTATGCGGTTCCTATAGGTTCCTTTTTTATTTTTCTTAAAGATTGTAATTCTTATATGTTAAGTGTATTTGTATTTGTATAATTTAATATTTGTATTTTCACTATTCAAATCTTTCGAAATCTTTTTTCTCAAAAAAAAAAAATCAAAAAAACAAAACAAAACAAAAGAAATATTGTATGATAGGTTCATACATTTTATTACTATTATTTATATCTAATCAATGAAGGAAAAGTGGAGGGACTTTAATTTTATTCACAAATTTAATTCTCTTTATCTTCGCATTATACAATTAACATCCTTAAATAAATATATTAAGATAACATAACCTCAACATGTGCCTGATTCAAGCTTTATACATTTGTCTAAAAGTGAAAGGTTTGAATCTTCACTTTTACAATTGTTCAACTATAAAAAGTAAGATTGCATAACCTAAGAAATGAATAACATGATATACATACCAATAAACATTAATTGGTTTTCATACCACATGATATATAGGTAGAAAGAGAAATACGTACTCCTTACTAGTCAGAAAACCAAAATGTTCTCCTCACCATTAAAATAGCTTCGTTGGTAAGAAGCCAAATATTTTTCAGATAACGATAAATTGAACAAAAATAAGTGTGGCCTACCATTTACCAAACCAAAAAACATTATTAAAGGATGCTAAGAAAAGGATTTTGAGGGTAATGAAAGGTTGCTTTCAAAACTACACAAATCTATGCAAAAAGTGTATTATTGTTGTGGGAGTTTGTTCTTTTTATTAGAGGCAATTATAGTGAGAGAGAGTGAGTTGGGGGCTTATTAAGAAGCTAGCGTGGGCATTTGTGGGAGTGATGAGTGCGACTCATCGGTAGACAAAAGGGGAATAACCATTTTCAAAATTCCTCGCTGCCACTGCCTCCTTTTAAACTTTTAACTTTTTTTTTTTTGGGTGCGAGTGGGAGACTGCAAGTAATTGGCTGTGTTCCCATGAGAGGGTGCTACAATTTCTTCAATTTAGTGTCTAATAGATCTCTTTTTTTCATCAAAGAATTATGGATTTGAACTTACAATCTTGTGATCGGGGATCTATTGAATTGATATTTAGGTTGGCGTTTCTAATAGATCTTTGACATGCATATTTAAAAAAATTTGCCTATAGAATCATAAACATTCAATTTTGTGTATATAAGTTCATAAATTTAAAAAACATATTGATTAGGTCAAAGGTCTATTAGGTACAATATTAAAAATTCAAGAAACTAGCTAGTTGACATAAATTTAAAAATTTAGAGACCAATAAGACACTTTTAAAGTTTAGAACCTTCGGTCATTTTTAAACTTCAAGTATGTACTGACGTAAACCTAAAGCGTTGAAGAACTAAACTCGTAATTTAAAAAAGTGCTGGCTGCCTTTTTTAGGTTTCCAACCTTTTGAGTAAAGCCATTTGTTTTAATGGGAATTTAACAACTTAATTAGAAGTTACAAGTCAAAAGGGAAAATGTGGGTTTTTTTTTCCTCACTAGAAAGTGCATATGGGATTTCCTAGGATTCCATACTTAATGGTGAAAACAGTTGGACCCATCAAAGGGTGTGTCTGCCTTAGCTCCAAAAGTCAGTGTAGGCCACTAAAACCCTCTGTATTGACCATTGGTAAAATATAAACTCAAATGTCAATGGTGTTTTCTTTTTTCATTCTCTGTCTTTATCATGGTAGATATTAAAATTCCATCATCAAATTAATGATCAATGAAAACTTCAGCTAATACTGCTATGATACTTTTTAAAATGACATTAATGATTAAATCAAGTATATGATGATAAAGTTGTAGAGAGAATTCGGCAAAGTTTATGTATTTCAATGTATTTGTGTATGATGGTGTACCTCAAATAATATGAAAATTGACCCGTATAGAGGAGATAATTGAATTCTGAGTTCCTAAATAGATAGGATTGAAGATCTCGCCATAGATTATAAGGATGTCAAAGAAATTATGTTGTGATTGGTGAGGTACTATATGATATGATACGATGAAAAGTAAAGATATGCTACCTACTATGTGCCGAGATAAAGGGTCTTTGTGCTAAACAATGGTTAAGTAAAAGCGTACCTCGTGTCTGCCTTAAATCAAGTCATGCTAAGTGATATAAATTGTCATTAGCACTCGACGTTGTGTGACGTAGTTACTTTGTTTAATTATGAATTGTCATTGCCAAGTAAATGGACAAAAGTTATATCAATAAAATTATTTTTGAAGTACTAGTCAGGGTTGAAATTCTTTTTTTTTTCTTTTTCGTCCTTGAGAACATAGGGTTGAAATTTGATGAAAAGTTTATTCTTTTTACTTTTATCTTTTGTAATATATATAAAAGTCATAGAAGATGACCTTAAGCTTTGTGGGTGTTAAAAGCATATGAAAAGTGGGTTAAAAGAGACATGAGTGCTATATGGGTTGGTTCCTACTTTGTTTCTCAATTGATCCATGTTGTTGTATTGTATGTTTTATGCATATTTGGATGAATAGAAATGGCCAATTTGCTTAAACTCTGTGAGATGTTTGCTTTCAAAAGTTTGATCCTCCAAGTTTGAAAATTGGAAGTCAAAAAATTCGCCATTTAATTCCAAATTTTCTCTAATTTTTTTAATATTTCGTTATTAAAAAATTAGGTTAAATTATTTAACTTTAACCTTACTATTAATATATGGTTTATGTACTTTTATAAATTTTATTGTTATCCTTTAATTGGAAGCAATGGAAACTCAATATGAGAGGTTAATGGCAAAATATAACAAATGAATTCCATAATGTGACATTTCAATTCAATAACATGAGAGTTTTGAAGCTACTCTTGCTACCAATAATGCTAGTGTCGAACTAAAGAATTGATAAATGCTTGGTATTACAAAAGCTACTCTTGTAACAAAAATTTAATGGAATCAATGAACAATTGCCAATCTGTATACTTCTTTATCATTACAAATAAAGCTAATATAACATGTGTTTTTTTAAAAATAGTATAAATCACAAATAGTTTCTTTTTACCACTCAAATCCATTTGTAAATGCTACTATTCTTATGTCAAATTTTCTTTAGTAATAATATAATTCTATCGATTCTACTCCTCCATCTCACTTAAAATCTATCACGTGAATTTTCGACTCGAATTCAAACTTGTATCATAGGATTGAACATTAGAAATATCCTAACACTCCACTTTGGTCATAAATTGTTTATTATAGCACGTTAAACTTTCAAAATATTTTTTGAAAATTGAGGGAAAAAAATAGAAAGAGGGTGATTAAAATTGGGACGAAATTGAGTGGTGGATTTGAGAGTGGAGTTCCTATTGGGTGGCTTGGGAAAATGGTTGACAAGCGCATGCCAAGGAACAAACAGCAATATAATATCGTGCTCTAATGTGTCGTTTCCCATTGTTGACATGAGTGTCCCATCTTTGCCTTTCATTTCTTCTCATAATTCAATTTTCTAACATTGAAGCTAGGCACCCCAAAAAAAACAAAATTCTAAGAATTAATCTTCAGATATTCAAAATCGTCAAACATGAGTCAGTGACCTAGATATTCATTGTCTTTCTTGAGATTGAAGGTTCAATATCTCACACTCATATTTGCTATTTTAAAAGAATGGAGAAAATATTCAAAATAAAGCTACAAAAGTTGTTAAAAAAAAGCTACAAAAGTGTTAGGGCCATCGATAATGTGCATTTATCTCAAACGAAGAAATTGTGAGTTCGATATCCTACCCCTGCATGTTATACAAAAAAAAGTGTTAGGCTAGGAGAATACCTACGCTTAATCACAAAATTAAGTAAACAAGCAGTAARATTTAGCAATACAATGTCTAAATTGAACTAAAAAAATATCCATGGAAGAATCAGTATCCACAAAATAGTCCTGTGTCAATCCTTTAAGAATGTTTATAACTAGCCACATATCTTTAAAAACAAAATTGAAACTTTACCTAATTGAAAGTATTAATCTCACTATTGGTAGAAATAGCTCAACCATCAAAACATCTACTTCTTCTCTTCAAATTGGAAGTTTAAATCTCCACCACTCTACACTCATTGAACTAAAAGAAAAAGCTCACAACTTATTCAACGTTGGGATTCAATTCAATAAAATTGAAAAGGAGGATAATCTTCTTTCTAAAAAGTATCAAACCTGTTTAACTCAAGAAAAGCTCTTAGTAACTTATTAACGACAAGTTTAAGGACCTAATTAAGACTGAGATGAGCTCTCTGGAGTGTCAAATTTGTAGTTTAACTCAAAAGAGAAGAAAAAGAAGAAAAGGATGTGGTGCAGAAGGCGTAACACTGGCCCCGAATGAGTTTACATAACTTAGGCATAACGTTAATGTCATACATACGTGCGCACAGCCTCCGAAACGTCCACTCAAAACCCCTACTAATTAACCTCAAATCTCAAGCCAATCTTTCTCAAAATTTGTCCCCTTTTTTGTTTTGTTTTGTTCAGTTGAGTAACCAAATTAAAATTAAACCCTTCACTTTTCCTCTTATTCTTCTTTTTATTTTCATTGACACCAAAAACGAGGCCACTTACTCACTCCCTCACTCCTCCAGTACTCCAGCCACAGAAAAGACAGATGCAAAAAATGGAGAGAGAGAGAGAGAAAAAAACCAAACAAACAAATTACAAACCCCTACTTTTCTCTTCTCTTGCGGGAAACCAAAATAAAAAGAAAAAAGAAAAAGGAAAAATAGTAGAGGAAGAAGAAGAGGAATAACTATAATGACCCTTTCTGTGTTCCTTCTAAATATGCCCCCTAAATTTGTATCCAATCTTCATCTCTCTCTTCACTTTCCCAACCCCACCCCTATAATTTTAATTAATTACACACCCACCCCTCTCTCTCTCTTCTTCTTCTTTCATCTTAAATTGTATCCATCTGCTCCCCCTCTTCTCTCCATCTTCTCTCTTGCCTTGCTTTGTTTCCATGGCAGCTTCTTCATGGGGGTTTCTCAAAGGGTTTCCAACAGAATTTATTGGCATTCTGTCCACCTCCACAACACCCTTTAAAATTCACTTCTTTCTATCATTCTTGGAGGTGGGCATACTGCCAACTGAGCTCTGTTTGGCTCCTCTTTGTAACACCCTTATGATCCATTTTCATCTTACTTGAGTCCCACGCACCACCACGGTAGATTACGGTAAATTTAATCTTCCTGATCTTTCTTTGTTTTCTTTAACTCAGTCGTAATTAACATATGCATATATATTTGTCAAGGAGGGTACCGAGTTCGAACCTTGAACACTTGTTCCAAAGAAAATAGATCCCGAATCTAGGGTTTCTCGAGCTTTTTTTCTTTTTCTGAAAGTTTGAAACTTTGACCCTGAAACAAATCTTCATCATCAGGGGGAAGTTCCCTTTTGCTTTCTTTTTCAAATGGACTTAAATTTTTACGTACATGGGCTTATGATTACGCCTGACAGAACCCATTAAATATTTTTTCTTAAAAGACGAACCCTCCTTCTCCATTTCCCTCCCAGAAAAAAACCCACCAAAGAAGAAAAAATGGAATTCTAAGCTGGGTGTGTGAATTTTTGAAGTTATTTTTGTATAATTTCTCGTGGGTTTGTTCTCTCGTAAACATAATCTTTGTGATGATATTTTTATCTTCTGATGTTTTAGTAAAGATGGCGTGCAAAAATTGCTGTCCCCTAAAGCGATGGCCCAGCTGGCGGCAGTAATGGAAGGCCTTTAGTTTCAAAATTTTATGATACAAGTATATGATATGAAAAGTAAAAAAGAACAATTGCTACAAGCAATTTGAAAGATAAAATATTTAGAATGTTTTAATGGAAGTTTTTGTTCTGAAAAAATAGGATTTTGTTTTGGACATACTTTCTCTAAACACTTTTTTTTTCCCTAGTTTGGTAAGTTTTCATTTTCTCAGTGTTTTATTTCTTCTTAGCTTTTTTTACCTTCTTTTTCATTTTCCTTGTTATCTTTCCTTTTTACATCAGAAATTAAACAAAAATGTGTTGGAAAATATTGACTTTTGTTCCCTTATTCTTTTAGGAAAAATCGACATTTTTGTTCTGTGGAAAAGTTTGTGACCATTTTATTTTATTTTTATGCTGTATATCAAACTCGTGAGCCATAAATAATTTTAGAAAAATAGTAATTTCATTAATTTTGTTACATTAGAAACATGGAATATGTAATACGCGATTTTTTTTCCTTAACATTTGTCTACAAACTTTAGGAGGGTTCTTTTAGATAATATGGAAAACCCAACACGAAAGCAAAAATTAGGAATTAGGAGTGTTACATAACAGCATGCTAATAAATGTTGGAACTTTGAAGGTGATGTTTTAGTATATAATTAAGTAGTTCTATTCCTCAGTTCTTTTTTAATATTACAATAATTTCGAATCTTTTAATTAGGGATACATATCTTAACCTATGCTCGAGTTGAGTTTTGTAGATTAATTAATTGGGTGGCAATAGATAAATGTTATATTCATCTCTTTTATTTTTAACTTTTACTTTATATTTAATTTTTTGAGAGTTATATAATTTTAATATATACTTTTAAATTACTTTCTGTAGGTGTGCAAAGAATCAAGGCCAAAATAATGACTTTGAAGCTTAGCGAAGTCAAAATAAAACTTCAAACTTAAAACCTACTAGACTAGATACATTCTTCAATTTCCTCTCTTGTTTTTTCTCTCTCTTTTTATTTTTATTTGATCATAGCGTCATATTCCAGATTCTTTTTTAAGTCTACAATTTATAATAGCTTTTTGCTTTAATTTCTCATATAATTCCTATTTTAAGTTCATGATTTTTTTTCCGTGTGTTCGGGCCAACTTGTGCCACCTCAACTAATCACGGGCCAATTGTCTTATCCTACTACATTTGGTTGATAAGGTAATTTGTAGGATATTAAATCCTAGGTACGTAACGATTATGGTTTGAACTCATTCTCTCTAAATCTTTTGCTATTTCGAGTTCATGATTGATCTCTTTTATTTAGGTTGAGTTAATCATTCTATTCTTAAAGTTTGTGATTGTTTGCATATACCAACTGTAAAATTAGATGTCTAAATCCTTAGACGAGAGTATTTGGCTTTTCTGATTTTGATTTTGATTATTTCCCTTTATTTCTTTCCTTATCATATCTTTTAATTATTAGTAAGTTTACAATATTTATATAACACTATCAGTTTTTTATTTGTATTGGCTTGTACATTTACAAAATAACTATCAAATTTTTGGTGTTGGAGCCTAATAGAAATTTTATATCATCTTTTTTCTTTATATCTTATCTATCTTAATTTATTTATTTCATTTTCTATTTTCCATTTTCAGTTTATTATTGGTCAACTTAGGTCTATGGAAATGTGGTTCTAGCATGTGAAGGCATCCATAGAATTCAGCAACTTATAAGTCATACCTACTACTTTGGTTCATCTTTGGTAATGGAAAATAAAAATCAGTTTAGGAGTGAATGTCTTGTTCAAGCCAGTAAAGTCTATGGACTTCAATTTCCCATTATTATTTCCAACAATTTGTAACTAGTCAAGATACTTAACCTCGGTCTATATCGTGGGTTTTGTTTCATGAGTATAGATATTAAATATTTGATAGTTAAAAACTTGAGATTTGAATGCTTGATGATAATAATTATCTGTGGAGGGATGATAACTTATTCAAGCCTAGTTCGTGAAAAAAAAATGTAGTAACAAAAGCTAGCTTCAAATTAAGGGGTTTTACTTCCTCATTAATGATCTGGTTAATCTTTTTCTTCTATCTAATTGATGATCAACTTTGCACCTTGGGTGTGACCTCGATGATTATAACTAACCTGTGTAAACTAGTTGATTAGGGAAATGACTCAACTTAATTAGTTTGAAAAGTCTCCAAGTTTGGTGGTTGTTGAGTTAGATATATTGAGGCAATATTAATGGTTCTTGTTGAGTCAATCATGTGTATTTGGACAAAGCCCAAACTTAGTGAACTAAACTTGATTGAGAGTTGGCTCCGCTCGACTCGACTTGGCTCGTGAGCTTAGGCTTTGGTAAATAGTTGTGTTAAGCTACCCTCTTTGCATTATTAGTGGCTATGGTTGAGGAATAATTCCTTATTGCCACCCCCAAAAGAGATTTTTTATGCATCTAAATGCTTTTAGATACTTTAACCTCCTAATGGAAGTGAAGATGATATTGCTTTCATCTCAAGGGGCCTTGAATTGCCAAGGATCAGGGTGTAGGTGGATATTTGTACCCAAAAATCAGCTCATCAACTTTAGTAGAGGGTCTTCCTTTACCTGACCTTCTTGAGTAGTCTTCCTATGTGTATTGAATATAGGGTAATCTCACAATACGACACAGCTAAGGTCGTCTTGTTCTTCGTCTACGAGTTAAGTTGCTCGATTGTTAACGTTTTTGCTTTCAAATCTTGCACATTTGTACCATTTGGTTTCACCAATGTGATTTGATTCTAGGTTTCTCAAACTTGCTTTTGTGCAGTTCTTAGAATTGATTGTGTTTATTCACACAATTTATATCTCTCAATTGGTCTACAATCTCGTAGATTGTTCTTTGCAAACCAATTAAGGAGGTTTGTCTTTTAAGCTCCACTAGATTGAAACATTTGAAATTTGGTAAAATATACTTTTGATACTTAAAGTCAAACTGGAATGCTGACATTGGTGAGTTGCATTATTTTTAACCATTTTTTTTTTTCAAAAAATTGTTTTCTTTCTCTTTCTCTCTCTTTCTATCTCTTCTCCTCCATTCTTCGAACTGTAATCCAATTGAATGGTACATCGACCTCAAAACCAAGTAAAAGAAAAAAAACTGTTTGGGTTCGTGATCATATGATATTCTTATGGAAGCTAGAATGAAGATATGCTTTCATTGCTTGGTGAAGGAGATGAATTGCAAGAATCACTAGCAAAAGACATGACGGTGGTTAATTTATCACTTAAATTGGTATTAGGTTCCGTGGAGGAAACTACTTGGCTCCTCACTAGTAACTAGTAAGAAACAACATTGTTCGTACCACGATTAAATATTTGACAACTAAGAGAGAGAAATGTAAAAACGTAAAGGTGTTTTAAAAAATGATGAGTTGTTAAATAGTGGTAAAGACAAAGTTGTTCTTCACTAATGAGGAGTCAAGTATCTTCCTTTTTCATAATTCATCCACAATCGAGTTTTACCCCTTCCCACCTCCCAAAAAACCTTGCATAATGAATTATTAGAAGCTATATGGTTTGTTGAAATTCCTTGTTGGATCCTGATGGTAAATTGTCCAATAGATGTCTAAGAACAACTAGAGGGGTCACGTTTCGAGAAGTAGGAGGATGGAA
Source organism: Momordica charantia (assembly GCF_001995035.1). The sequence goes on along the minus strand of NW_019104518.1, from coordinate 50,753 downwards.
GAGATGGAAAGTGAAGAGTAACAGATTTCGGAGGAGAGAAAGATGAAGAGAAGGAAATAGGAAATTTTTGTTAAAAGATATACTACTCATCCATCTCACGTCAGCAGTTATACAACCATCCTACGCTAAACTATTTTTTGTTGGATTAGATTGAAATGTTTGAAATAATTCTTCAATGTCTAATTTCGCTCCATTTGCAAAATATGATAGATTTCACAAGTTTTATTTGTTTGTTTTCTAGTCGCAAAAATCACAAAAGTAAAACTTCAGCATGAGTTTGACATAGTCATTAAACGTACAACTCTTCAACTAGTTAAATCATGATAGTGGAGTGCCCCTAAAGTTGTACTCACAATTCATTGCATCTCTACCAACATGTAGAATGCTCGCAATAACATTTTGGTCTTTCGAGCACTAGACTGTGGAGTAGATGGTGAGATTTTTCCATTGATCACTTCCTCTGTAGCTCATACTCACATTATCGATGTTAGTCCAACTCATCTTTTGTTGTCAACTATATTTTTCTTCATAGTTCTCGATTCTCATGCTCTATAATGGCTATCCAGTTGAGCTCACCCAACTTCAATAGCTAATAGAGCCCAAGTGAGAGACCATTGCTGATGAAGAAGGATTAAACGTTTCTTGTTCCTACTTCGAAGTTCAAAGTATGGTCAACAAAAAATAAGTTCAAACTTGTACCAGTATGACATTTGTCAAAGCAACATTAATCTTCTAATCAAATGTTGATGGCTAAAGAATGAGGTAGTGTATTAAAAACATTTATGGGTTTCTGCTCTTTAATCTAATCAATCATAACATTTATATATCAGTTGTTCAAAATTAACTAAGCAAGAACAAAGTGATCTATTTTCTCCCAAACATATTCCCCATCTCTCTTAAATCTCATTTCTTTATCCCTCAAAAAAAAATCTCATTTCTTCAACACATCCCTAATATATATTGCATGCATTCACCATCATGCATATATAAATATCATGAAGTTATTAAGGGGAAAAAAAAAAGAAAACGATTTGTTTTGCAAATGTCAATTGATTCCTCATTATTAAGAAGATAAGTAATATATAGGAATCCCTAGGGACAACCAGTAACCACAAACAAATTGGAGTTAACCAACAATTTATCACAACTTCAAAGAAAAGTTGAAAAGAATACCAGGGAATTTGAAAGGAAATGTAGGGAAGAAAAAATAAATGGGTGTCAATAAATAATATAAACAGACAGAAAACTAATTTTGAAAACAAGGAAAATAATTACTAAAGTAGTTTCAATCATAACCATAGAGAATCAAATTGAAGAAAATTCAGAAGCAAATTAATGAATCCATTCACTGCATTAGTACATGCGTTAAGGAACTTTATTCCAATGACTCTAAAACAGAATAACAAGGGGTCAACTTATTTATTTTCAACATATAATATAATATAAAAAAAGTAGATTTATTATTATAAGATGAAAATAAATTTACAGTGACGAAGTTGCATGATGGAGATCCACGTAGCCAGACAACACACTCCGGTCTCGCTCCTTCACCTTTGTCTGATAAATTACCCTACATTACATATCCACACTTCTCACATTAGTTTCATGTATTTACACTGAATTTGGCCTCTTCTAAACCAAGTTTTAACTAATTTACTTTTCAAATTTATCCTCGCATTTAAAAGCATGCTTAAAAGTGAAAAAATCTAAAATTGATCAGCACCCATCCTTTACTGATCACTGTCAAACTTTTGACAAGAGAGAGGAATGTAGAATGGAAGATATTTTTTCTATTTTTCAAAAAAAAAGAAAATAAGACGACAAATTTTTAGTGGTGGTAATTAAGAAGATGAATGAATGAATGCTGACTGATCTATACTTAAGTATTAACAAAAAGTTTGTCACTTTTAACTAATTAAAAGCGCTTTTCAAAGCCTGCTGTGAAGAACTGAATGTTTGTTTATATAGAAAGTTACCATTTTTCTCAAATACCATCCAAACACACCTCTAAATACCACTAAATTTATTACTTCCGCTAAAATTAAGAACACTTTTCTCTAAGAACCCATTCCAAACACACATTACTAAAAAGTATTTTCAAAGTGCCTGTACTAGAAGAGCAATCAAATCAGTTTTTTTTTTTCAAAAAGTGCTTGTAGAATAAGAATTTCACTTAGAAATACTACTTCTACAACATTTTACTCCATAAGACTTGAAAGTTGAGATCTTATGAAAAGGAAGGAAACAAAACCATACCTGGACCCGTCAAGCCACATCTCCGTGACCAAAGTTTCACCTGGGTAGACATGCAGAAGAAACTTCCCTGATAAACATTTTACTTTTCTCGAGTCTCCTTTACAAATGCATTTAATTACAGCCCGCACAGCAAATCCCAATGTACACAATCCATGGAGTATTGGTTTCGAGAACCTATGACATTGCAATTGAAGAAGATTTTATGGTTATAAGATTGCACTGGGACATCCAAAAGTTGGTTCAAATACTATAATGTTAACCATTGCCCCTATACATCTACAAAAACCAAATATCAATAGCCCGTGGGATAGCGAGTGATGTCTTAAGCCGTTTGTTAATTAATGGAGAGCAGGAGGAACTAGGGAGGCGTTTCGTATAGGAAGGTGAACGTTCATATAACTCATTTGTTGTGGATGATACAATGGAACTTTAAGGTGGGCTAGGATTTCCAAGGTGACATCAGGTTTGAAGGAGAATATGGAGAAAACTGCTGCTTGCAAAATTAATATCATTATGGAAAGAATGGATATCATGGATGGCTACTACAAGTGCTTTAACCCATTGCATATTTGGCCATACCGTTGGAGGCAATCCAGAGGTGGAATTTTGGACAATAATATGAATAAAAAGTTGAAGATAATTGAGAAATTGAAGAACTTCAATCTTTCAAAGGGAAACAGAACTCCAGTCCTAACATTATTCATGAACAGTTAAGTTTATTCAATACGACATGCAGTGATCAATATGGCATCAAAATTTAAATCATCACTACTGTCCCCATAGTCTAGATAGTTGTAACTCAGTTAAAGGTATCCTGTACTCTCATCATACATTAAGGCAAGGATCTAACCAGTTTTATTGAGCATTTACGATGTAAGGATGTGTTACATACTTCTGCTAGGTTTAAATGAGATTATCGAACATATAAAACCACGAGGATTCAAATTATCCAAACACAGTGATAGGAATGGGCCTGAGGATAATTAGGTATATTATTAGGGCATTGAGGGTACCTTAGTAATTAGATAAGGAAGTTGTTAGGAAGAGTTGTTATAAATAGAATGGGGTGTAAGAATGAAGGTATCCAATTAGTGAGTATGGTTTTGGCTTGAGTTAGAAATAGAATACTCAAGAGAGGGGAGGGTCCAAGTACCTCGAATTACTTGATAGGTATTGTAGTTCTTATATCTTTTTACATCTCAATATAGTTCTTGTTTGGGTTCTATCACACAGGCAACCAAAAACATAGAAAATATTGGTCTCACTAGATCAACTAAAGCAAACTAAGAAAACATAAAGCAGCAAATAAGATGTGAGTGAGATACAAACCCTGCAATTTTCGCAATCATAGGATCGGAATGAAGCGGGTTATAGTCACCTGATAACCTATACAATAATGCCTGCAGATAAAAATCACAAGCAGAGTAAGTTATACTAATGCTACAACAAGATTGAAGTATAGGAATATTATTAATAGTACCTTAGTATAATAAAAGTAAAATAAAACTTGCCTGAGATGGTCGAGTGCAATCCTTATACACAGCAAATGGCTGTGTTTTTGGAATTCTTCCTACTGATTCTTGATCTTTCCGGTAGTTTGTGTAGGAGTAAGGATGAGAAGAGTTTGAGAATCCGCCAGCACCTCGCAGAAAAAGAGTTGTCCTGCAAATCCATCCATAGTCATTCCCTCGCATAACCACCTGAAACGCTTTATTAGAAATAAAAACTGCTTACCGATTCATGCATAATAGTTGTCCAGAATTTTTTTCATAACTTTTGGTTTCAATCTCAAGGATAGCTGCTTTTCCTGAAAATGATAATGGTATGGATATTTAAATGACACTTCACAGAAGAGGTTTACATTTAATAGATTCTCTCTCCAATAAACCCTCTTAGATTGAACTTCACTTTTCATAATTTCATCCAGCTATATGCAATAGAAATCAAATAATATCCAGTCTAAGAAATGCAAACCTTTGTCGTGCAGTCCAGCAAGAGAGACTTTATTATCCAACTGTGCAGGTGAAAACCCATAAAATAAAGTATTTCAGCATTCAAGAATGCAAATAGAAAAACTGATCTGGGAATTAATAGATGATAATATACATAGATCCAGTACGAAGCCTCACATTTCCACTTGATGGTAGTGGCTTGTACAATTCTATGTATTGCTGGCCATGAAGTAAAAGTTTCGGGTCATACCTAATGGCAGAGACAAGAAAAGAAAATATAATAGAACAGCTTTAATAATTAAAAAAAGAGAGATTAGATTTTTATTTGCTCACAAAAAAACCTCACAAGATTCTTAAATGTATACTTACGACAGCCCTGGCAAGTCCAGACCCCTTTCCATAGTTCCAAGCGTAAACAGAGCAGCAAAAGTTGGTAAAACCTATGGAAAGAAAAATTATAAGTAAAAATTCTAAACTACAAGCAGCCCATGATTCCATTCCTCGGTATTAATACATTTCATCTAGAAAGTTCATCCCTACTCCTGATAGGGTGAATTGTCCTCTAGTACATTTCACAAATAGAAGGAACTAGGAAGTCCCTTGGGTGAGGTTGTTAGAGAACATTTAATGAGTGGCATAAGTAGGAAGAGGTATGTTAGTGAGTGAAGAGTAAGGGAAAGAACAAGCCTTCTCTAAATAAAGATAAATGTGTATTTTCTTTTCCTCCATTTAGTATAAAAGTGTATATCCTAAAACTCTATTCAATCCATTGAATAATCCAATCATAGCTTCGCAGATAAGGCGTCTATTACCTTCCTCAAGATCAAAGGCTTATTAGTTGGTATCTCTCTATCTTGAGTATGCGGAGAGGGAAGAAGATAAAGAATCACAGGGAAATATTGGATTACAAATGACGAGTTGTTTTGAGGAGGCACAGAAGATTCCAACAATGAAAAGAAACATCGCCATGCATCCAGAAGGATTGAGCCAATTATTAAGAAGATACATAAAAGGAAACAGAACCTGATGGGGCAAGGGATTCTGTTCTGGCAAATGGGGAAAGACTGATTGATCATGGAATGAGAGGAGAAGTAGGGGAGACAAGTGAGGCTGACCTGTGACCGGCCTCAAATACTTTGAAGGGAATCACAGAAAGAAGGAAAAAATTGGTACAATGGAATGTAAATAAATGGGGAATCTATTTGTGGAGAACTGGATGTACTTGAGAGAGCTACTAGGGGCCAGGGCCTCTCCAATTACCCTTGGTGTTTATTTTCTTTGGATAAATGAATATAATAGTTCCTGTCGTTTTGAAACCAGAGTGATTAGGTTTCCCAAAAATGGGTGCTAACAAAAAGAATGGAAGTGACATATGATGCATTGGGACTAACAAGAAAACACAACAAACACAAGGAGCGAATCTGACTTTCCCAAAAATCATGATAATGCATTTCTTCTGGAACTATATTAATTGGTTCATCACCTCCACTCTCGGACCTCTTGGAAAACGAGAGCGAAAGAACAGATTGAAACAAGGAAATATAGTTATATATTAAGGGGAAAATCAGAATGAACTACAACTGAAAATTCCTTAACTAGAAGAAAATGAGAATCTCAACTTCAAAATCCAACATGCTCTGCCCTTCTAATATATACTTTTTACAAAATACTAAACAAATCACCTCGATGTATTCTTGCCCATTTTCATCGTAAACATATTTCAGCTCATCAGCATCCACGGCTTCCCGGCAACATGCTCCAATACCCAGAGCATAGAGTGCAACATCTCTGTCAATCAACAGCAATATATACACTAATTGACAGAAACACCAGCCTCCCTCAAGTAAAAAAGGTTGAATGCAGAAGCTCAGTGTATGAGGATTTACCTTTCACTATAGTTTGATGTTGTCTGCAGAAAAAATAAATTAGAACAAATCAATCTCTAAACAGCTAATAGAAAGAAGATCAAAACTTCTTGTGAACAGTAGTAAATTTTTTCCTCCAACCTATACATACAGGTTGATGGCCTCAGCTATTAACTTACTTCAAATTTAAAATTTGCAAAAAAGGAAAAAAAAAATTGTATGCATGGAGCTAACTAACCAAACTTTAAAAGACAGCACCTATAAAATTATGATCGATCAGAACTTGGTAAATATACCAGCTGACGTCAACATCCCAAAGCTAATGTCAAATAAGTGTAAACACATTCAACATCATCAAGAAATTGAAGAAAACAATTACACATTCATGATAAAGCAATGCCTCATAAAGGTTTTGAAAAAAATGAAAACCTAATAGTCATTTTTAAAATAATTCAACACTTAATAAGAAATAAAATATAAAACCAATTATCTTAATACAACACATGCTTAAGAAAACAAAGTTTGATGTTCTTTACTTAAAATTAACAATTTAATCTCAAATTTTGATATGTGTCCACATGTCATAGAGAAGGAGGAACGCCACATCGTTAAAGGGGCTTAGCAGTAAAGCTTAGGCGAGAACCCTAAAGAATAATTCTAACAAAAATCTATAGCCAAGTTAAGAAATTGGAAGAAAAAGTGGCTCCTCCGTAAAGCTTGTGTCCACAGTGTATTTGTTCCATTAACAGAAGAGAAATAGGCTTACAAAGTATTGTCACCAAAGAACCCTCCCCTGCTTTCTTCAGTACAACACTTGTTACATAACTATAGAAGAACGTCAATACTACGTTCCCCCCAAAATTTGTCACTTGTAGGCCTCCCGGAGTGCAAAGATAAAAAACGAACTCAAACTCAATAACAAATCTAAACCGGTCGAGATCCTAGAGATTTACAATTCTTTACCTTTGATCCCAATTCTTCGGGTTCCTCTCTTTCCTAATCAACAAAATGTGGGTTTCTCTTTTACGAATATTTTACAGTCTCTATGTCAATACTTGATTAAAACTTCGTCTATAATTTAATTTGATCTTAATGAAAGCTGGTTCGGTTATAAAATAAGGAGAGAGTAAGAAAGCGCACGAAACGCAAACACAAGAAGATGAATGAATCAAAAAAATCCATACCTCCGGAAATTTGTGTGCAAGAACACGATCAGGGTCAAACCCAGATGGATTTTCTGCCATGAGAAACCTGGAATCAGCCTCAGTCGCTGCGAGAGAGTGATGGAAACTGAAAGGCGGGAAAATCGGTCAAAGAATTCGCAGATGATAAGAGCTCTCAATCAGAGGAATAGATGGGGAAACGATGGGTTATTGACGTGCTCATTCAGCCAACTCTCTGAGGAGCTTCCGAGCTTCCATGCGCGATGGATAATTAATTTCTAGTTGAACAAGCCAAATTTTCCACAATTGGGATACTTCCAAATTTAAATGGACCTTTCTTACATTCTATCCGGTACACCAGAAATGTGTGTAATCTCATTTCCTGAATTTAAGTTTTTGAGTTTGATTGATTAATAATACACATTGCTTTTTTTCTTCTTTTCAATAAATATTAGTGGGACAAAGTTTTAATGATAATCTCGACAAAAATGTCTCATTTTTATAGTAATATTAATAAAAAAATATGGATAATATATCAACGTTGATGAATTACTTTTTAAAAATAAATCATATTTTTTAAAGTAAGTTGAAAATTATTATTAGGTTGAATATATGTTTAGTCTGTAATGTTTGGGCATTTTTTTTTTATTTCCCTCCTTATCGTGTAAAAGGTTTCACTGTTCTAACATTTTCCAATTAGTTCCTCTAATAAACTTATACAATATAACACTAGGTGAATTGATATAAATATAAAGAAATAAAAGAGTCATCGTAGAGTGAAAATTTTTTTAAAGTTTTATTCTCCCGATGACTTGAAGCATTTTTTTTTTCTTTTTACTCTTCTAAACTGAGATATGCTTAGCTGGGTCCCTACTTTAAATTTATGAACTAAACTAAGTGAAAGAAAATAATAATAATAATAATAAAACCCACACACAAATGCTAGACAAAACTACATATTTAGCCTATCATTGATAGCCTTAAACTCGTAAATATAAGAATATTTATTAGCCAAAAAAAATCCCTTCGAAACAACAAAAGAGGAAATTCAATCAAATACTATCACAATGGGGAAAAAATTATATAAGACCTCGAGCTGAGGACTTGTGATGAAATATAATATCCTTGGCACTAGGCAGAACAGAACAACTAAATATGAGAGAACATTTTGGTAGGCGAGCCACGTGTCACAATCGCACCTTTTTAAAGCAGCTCGAGCGATTGTGCGGCACTTGCTCTAGCTCAAACGAGCAAGTCAGCCAGAAAAAACTGTAAGTTGCGGTCAATCTCGGTCGTCGGTCTAGCCTCCGCTCACGTTTTAGGAGAAAATTGGTTTTAGAAAACGTGAGAGAGAAAAACAGTTGAAAACATCTTTAAAACAAGCATTGTAGA
>NW_019104518.1:0-31906 GCF_001995035.1 Momordica charantia | reverse complement strand
TATTATAAATATAGGAAACTCAGATTTCTTTTTTTTTTCTTTTTTCTTTTTTTTGGCTTTTTAGTTTTTCTTCCGAAAATTCTCCAACAAAGTAACCAATTATATACCCAATGTGTTTCCATGTTTTTTTTCTCTGTGCCTTAGAAAGCGAAGCCGATTAAGGCACATTTTGATGGAATTATTTGACTAAGTTTCGATTTCAAGTATAAACCTAAGCTACCAAATGCTTTGAGAAAGGGCCAAAATTAATTATAATTTAATCCTCCTTTAAATTACTAGGCTGCTTTTTGTAAATTTAGTTGGCTAGGTTGCTAATAAGTTGAGGCCCTTGGTGGTTGATAATAATTTAACGTATAACAAAAATCAACCTAAATTAGTTATTTATACCCACGTGCAATATTGATTAGATCATGAAAAAGTCGAGATTAAAGTAATGATTTGTTTTCTAAACTTTATTTTGTAACGATTTTATCCATGTATTTTTAAATCGGTAGCTATTTAGTCTATTAAATTTAGTCTTTGCGCTTTCAAATTATTAGTAACTATTTAGTCTATAAACATTAATATGTAACAATTTTGTCTCTATAATTTAAAATTTGTAACAATTTTAGTCTCTATCGTTAAAAATCTCATTAAAATTAAATGTTGATTTTTATTATGCAACAATTTAGTCTGGGTAGTTTATAAACATATTTGATCCTTAGTTTTTCGATTTACATATATATGAAWCCTCATTAAATTTTGATTACATTTTTTATAATAGGAATTAAATCATTATAAACTTTGAATTACAGGGGACCGGACCAAATCGTTACATATGCAAGTTCAATGACTAAATTGTTACAAATTTAAAAGGTCAAGAAATAATCATTATAAACAACGGTACTCATCGTACTCTAAGTATCTCTAGAATGATATGATATTGTTTGGTTTCATACAAAAGACCTCRTACCAATAGAATTAATTGTCATCTCTTATAATATGATGGATCATTTCCTTCCCAAACCAATGTAGGATTTTGTTTGCACATTTTACAAACCCAACACTAGTAGTGATAGACCATACTATTGATCGACAACTATTAGTGCGATAAACTATATAAGACATTTATCACGATGTAATCTATCAATGATAAACTATATTATCAATAGAGGTTTCATAAATTATATTATCATTGATAGATGTCTGATCGACTACATTAGTGATAAACTATATTATTGATGGAAYGAAAACGTAAATGAGTAAAAATGTCTAAATAGGCATGCAGAAATTTTTTTAAAAAGATAATCTTATTGCTCTATTTGCAAGTACAACGGTGTGAATGGCCACCAATTGACGATCACACCACACTATTAACACATTTACAAAAATCAAGACACAAAAAGAGCTCAAATAGCCCCTATATAATCTTTTATAAAAGGAATTAKTAACAGAGGAGAGAATATTAACCTTCATCGTTAAGAGAGTTTGAATGATTTTTTTCTCTTCTGTGCAAGAAAAAAAAAAGTAACTTTGTTCTCATAAGAGGGGAGTTGCAGTGAGAGCGGGTCAGAGATTGGTAAAAGCTAAAGAGAGAGAGAGACAAGAGGGTGAAAAGAATTATGCCCTTGAAGGTAAAAAATGACAAGTTTGCAATTTGATGGTATGGCCAAAGTCAAGAATAAAGAGGTAAATTTCGCAAATTTCTAAAAAGCTTACTAATTTTACCGTACCAAGAACAAGAATATCTCGTGAAGGGCCTTTTCAGTTCATTCTGAGTCCATAAAAAATTGAAATAATAGAGTATGAAAACGAAAAGACAAATAAAGAGGGAAAAATATTGGCTGAACAATTAACAATAACACAGCATACGAGGGAGGAGGCTGGAGAATGGCAATGCCAAACCTTTGTCGTTGTGCTTTCTTTTCAGAATCATTTCTTTGCTCACATCACATCACCGACCTCAAATGTTAGGCTCGATGTTAAAAGTATTGACAAATGATTAACTTTTCCGTAACTTAAGTTAACATGATATTAGAGAAAGAGACCCTGAACTCATTTTTCCTTCCATAAATATTGACGATTATTAGTTAAGTCTTGTGCAAATTTTCAAGTTTCGTTTCCTAGCTTTTGGAATGTGGTTGTAGTGAGAATTCCTCGAGAAAAACCCTCATCTCATGTATTATTTCTTGGTTAAAATACTATTGAGTACTTCATGTATTTTAAGATTTATATTTTACACTATCGTATGTTGGCCCCGTTGGTTTAAAGGGTATTGATAAATTTTGAATACAATTAGGATAAATATTGATCATATATAGTCAAAGATCAAGTGTCCTTTATTTATAACAATTTTTATCGAACTTAACTTGTATTACAATTTTCTTTTTCCAAAAATAATCTCAGGTAAAACCAAGGCTAAAGGCTAACAAAATGCCCCCATGAGCTCTTGATCTAAATATCTATATATCCTAATTAAAAAAAATATCTAAACAAAAGAAACTGGGTAAAAGATAAAAAACAATTGCTACATGGATGCCCAAAATTTCCCAATGGACTCCCTCCTTCATATCAGATCTGCTGCTCACCTATTTCTTCTTCTCCACTTGCATTCTCTCTTTTTTCTTCAATCTCTAACAGAAATCAAGATCATCCAGCCGAAACAAATGAAGAACGTCGTAATGCATGATGATTCCCGTTATATAAATCCTTGTCCATCGTTTGATACAGTTAAAAATACAGAAATACTTCAGAAGTCGAGGGTGCCACACTGTTTGCTCTCGATGCTTTTCTCATGTCCACCACTTCCCTTCATTTCCCTCTTCTCCTCATTATCAAGACCTCGACTCCGCCCGATACCCAACTTCGGCAAACCTCGGTTTAGGCCCTCGAGCAGAACACAAGCTTTACACCATTTCTACATGAAGTAAATGGAAATAACAGATGCTCAGAAAATTAGAAATGAATGCCAAAATAAATAGTTAGAAGCCTCCTGTTGGTGTAAATTGATTAGGCATGAGTAAAAATAGGTAGAATGACAGTAGGTTTTCCAGATATGATAGTTTGCATCCCAAGACAAGTTCAGCAAGTTGGTAAAACTTTATTGGGGAAAAAAACTACAAAGGCTGTTCAAAGTATCTGGACATGATTTTGATTAGTGATCATTCTCAGTCCACACATTGCGACTATTTGGGGAGTAGAACTATATGGTAAATGATCCCAAATGATAGGCTGAAAAGCTCTGTACCAGAAAATGAATAGGGTTGGGGACACATGTAACAGAGAGTAGCTACAATTTCTTGTAAGCGATTACGTTGACGAGTTTCTGAACATATGGTGAGCAATGGAGAATGTTATCGAAAAAAGATGACAAATAGTTCCAGATCTAGAGGTACTTAAAAATCTACATACAATGCACAATTGTGGAGGTGATAACATTAGGAGTGCACTATAGTTACAAAAAGAATAAACCCTGGTACGTCTGGGAAATTTTGTGTTCTTATCATGTAAAATAGGAGCAGATCACACCTGGCTTGAAATGTAGCCGCATCGCTCACATGTCCCTTGCTCAGGCAKCTTTGTTGAAGTGGAAATCCTGAAATCCTCACCGGATTTAATGATATCAAGAATAGCCCTAGGTCTGCATTAGTGTTCATAATGTAACAAGCTTAGTGAGAGAGAATCATAGGTAACACAATCCTTGTCAGCAAGTAAAATAATAAATACTAGTCTTGCAATGACTAGTTAAAACTTAAATTGAAACCTGATTCGTTCCAAATCCTTGATAAATTCACGAGCAAAACCACGATAAGCATTTGGAGAGTAAATGCCTGCAATTTTGAGAAAGAGATTCAAAGGCATGTAGAAAGGAACATTGTAAAGTCAAAATTTCCACGGAAGCCAGTGCAAATCTACATAAGGCTTAGACCCAGAATATTTTAACATTTTGTAGAAATAACATCGTAGATTAAAGCATAATAAGAATGCCTCAAGTTGTCATGGATACAGAGATAAATGCAAAGTTTGAAGCTGACATATTTGAAGTTATTTTGAGATCAACACATCTCAGACATAGCACAACAGATGCAAATGATACTTTAGGACAACGAAAAGCAAGACATCTAAGACAGAACTAGTTTTGAAATATAATTGCAGCTCAAAGAGACAACCTATAATTGATGAATTCATACTCAGATAATGTATTTTTAAACGATCACTCGTTCAATAATAGTTAATTAAGCCAATTAGGACGTCAAGTTTATAGCAGCAAATTGAATATAATGAACCCATATTGGTTATCAATCATACACAGAAATTYGAGGAAACTAAAAACAAAAATGGCTAAAACAAGAAAGACTTACACTCGGTGGAGAAGTAGTCCAGCTTCTTGAAATAAGCATACGTGAAAATCTGGTTAAGGCCTTACAACTAGCATCAACCATTAATGGTTTTATAAAAATATATATATATATATATATATAAACTAATGGTATATGATGCAATCGTTGCTTAACAATTATGAGACTACAATAGAAGGATATATTACAATCTCCTTTTCATATGTGTACTTGAAGGGTTTGCATCTTGGAATTGGTCCATCTTCACCAGTTATTATTGCAGTACATCTACTCAATCTATAAATTCAAAACATCGGTTCAGTCTAGTGCAGACCAAATGAGGGAGCAAAAGTTTAAAAATCATAAAAAATAAAGAAAAATATTAATTTAGAGTACCTTGCAATATCACCACGTAAAATATTCAATAGAACTGTTTCAGCCATGTCATCTGCATTGTGCCCAGTGGCAAGCTTGTCTACTTTCAACAAAGCAGCACCTCTATCAAGAGCCTTCAGGAAAAAATCCATCRATACATACAATGAAACCATGTCAACCAAATTGATTTACTACGGCTGATTTTACATCTTAACATCATATATAACTTGCTATGCTTTATTTACAAAAACAATGAGAATATTATTCCATGATAATGCACAAGTAAAATTAAACAAGAGAAACGGGTGATCTTTAAGACCAAGTGGATCGAAAAGAGAAGCACAAAAAACCCATGTTGAGACAGGATGCCTACCAATTACGTATGAGACAGTGCATCAAGAACTATAAAAGCACTAAAACAGGAAATTCCAATTCCTTGTGTTATTAAGGAGAACAACGTTAACAAACAAACAGGGGCGCTACATGATATGCAAGTCCATGAGCATGGGCACACACTGCCAGAATCACAACACCACCCTCACCTGAGCATTTATTTTATTTTATTTTATTTTCAGGGGCTGCATCAACACCATATTCTAACTTAGACACTTTTTTTTTCTCTCATTAAATAACAGCAAGCCTCAAATGACAATTKATGTACTCATGGGACAAACTCCTTTTTCCCAACTCATCGAGCAATACACAATGCAGATAATGAATGAAGTATATCTTCGTCTCCAATGCACTCACTCTTGTAAATGCTCGAGAGGTTCATATAAGATAATAACTGTAATAAAAAAATATAGTGGAATGGATGGTTTGTCAACCCTTTCCTGCAAAGAGGAGAGAAGTAAAATCCAAGCGCAGAATACCACTGTAAAGTCATAGAAGGAGTTGTTTCAGACCTGTCGACGAAAAACCCCACAAAAGGTGCAATTATTCTTTAAACCAATCATCTTCACTATCTCGTCCATTGTCCAGCCATATAAATCCTTGTATGATACAATTTGTAGGGGCAACCCATACTGAAAAGGAATAATTGAAGTGAGAATGCATATTAAAAAATCGAACTTTTTAGTATTTTGTTTCTATCACAATATATTAACTCAGAGAGAATCATAGAGCTATCAAGAAATAGTGGGAAATAAGAGTTGATTCATTACCCCGTGGAGGGGGGGACAGAGATTACAGAAGAYGAGCGAGTCATATTCCGTTTGTTAATTAATAACTTAATATTATGTTCATCTAGAAATGATCTGCAATATTCCCAATTTAGTAATAGTGAGACTCAAACATTTCTAGAAGGAAGGAAAGGGGAGAATCAATCAAAAGGAAGTCAAGAAGGRTTCTTCACCTGAATTTCATTTCTTTTCACAGTTTCAAGAGAGTCATCTCTGTATCCAGTGATGCCCTCATCAACTGATAAAAGAAAGAGATCAAGCCCGTAATTGTGCCGCCGATTCAATTCTGATAACACATAAGCAAGAACGGTAGAATCTGCATAAAGTGGGAAGAGTAAATAAAATAAGGACAGGTTCTGAATTTCCCATCCCCCTCCCCTCAAATTCCTCCTTCCCACAAGAAAGGGGAAAGGTTAAGTCAAAACATGGTAAAAGTTAGACTCTGAATCACAGTAGATCAAATTGTTGCCACTCAATTTCTGTTCAAAGTGAGATACAAATCCTTCATGACTGAAAAAACTTCCATACTAAATATAACCAATAATTTTTTAGAACGAAGAAGCCACAACTTCTAACATTAATAAACGAAAGTAATATATTCACAAACCATCTCAGTAAACATGTTCTAAAATTTCAGAGTCTATCCATTTTAGTAGTAAAAGAAATAATATAACTAATTTCTAAAAGAACAAGGATGGTGCTTAAACCAAAAAATAATTCTCTTCTTCAAAATTCATCTCTCCTGTATTGTATGAGAGGATATAATTTACACGCCAGTAGTTTTTCACATAATCTTAAAGACTACAAATGATTTAGAACTATGAAGAATCTGTGTCCACCTTTTCCACCAGATGCACCAACAGCAATTCGTTCCCCAGGTTTGAACAAGTGATTCTTCACAATAACTTGATGGATCTCCTCCTCAAATACCTCATAGAAACATTCTCTGCATATCTGTAAAAGCAATACACATGGTCATATAGGATATATCCTCCTTGTAATCTACTTAAGCCCATCTCAGTTAGCCTTTCTAAATTGACAGTTAGGTCGCATTCTTCTCCTCTAGACAGACTGAAGCAGAGAAAATAATGAATTCTGCCCTCGACATCAAATTTGCATCTTAACGAACCCAGTAAATAAACAGATAAACAAGAAATCAGAAATACACAAAGGCTGTATCTCCTATCACAGCATCTGAAACTACTWAGAAAAATGAATGGTAGAATTGACAGAGTATCTCGACAATTAACCAGGCTACTTATAACTAACAAGGAAAGCGTGTATAATTTACATGAACAGAAATTAGAATCGCTGGTTCTTCAATGGTAAGAAGGAATCGGCATCGGGGAAGGAAATTTAACCTGTTGCAGGGTTTTTGGCCTCTTRAGGGAAGGTTTTCTGTTGTTACAGATGCAGCAAAGGGAAGAGACGCCCTTCTTGGCTCTGGCGCCGCCTTCCTCCATCGTCAGTTCGATGGATTTCTGCTCAAACTCACGACACTGACGACGACGAGGTTTGGAACAGCCCAAGGAATTTTTTTTTTTCTTTTAACAATCATTTTTTAATTTTATTTGGAAGGTTTAAATTTGATTTTGAATTTTTTAAATTAGACTAAACAGACCAAACATATGGTTTACTCCCTAATGTCTAGGAGTTTTTCCGATTTAGTCGTCTAAAAATGTTGAATTTATTTTAATATTTTCTAACTTAATCTAATGTTAAAATAAACATGGATGGATATCAGTAATTACCTTACCTTATATAATATTTAGTGAATCGATAAGAATTTAGAAGAGAAAAAAAAATTGTAAACTCAAAACTTCTACTGATCGTTAATAAATTTAAACATGTTTACCTTCAATTCATTAGATATCGTTTTGTATAAGTTTATTATTTAACATTTACAATGAGGGGAGATTAAATTGAAAACTGTAAAAACATAAGTAACTAATGTAATAGAATTAAATCGAAAAAAACTTCAAACTAAAACATATGTCCTCTAAATTATTTCATTTTGAATTTTAAATCTTTTAAATCTTTATTTATATTTATATCTATAAATTCTCAAATAGATATTTTGATTCTTAAAGTTTAAAATATAATAAGTAGATAATGTTATTTTGAATATGCATATTAATGTCTTTTCTTTTTTTACAACATGTGAGAGGGCGATTCCACCTTGCAAACTTTTTCGTTATAAATTGTTATTTTAACTAGTTGAGTGATGTTCAAATTGGTATATATATTAATATGTTAGTAGGAACATGTATTGAAACCACATAAAATTGATCGAAAAGAATATTAGGTGAGTAAATATTAAATAAAATAAAAAATGGATATTTGGAGAGTGACTAGTGAGGACATCTCAACAACATAGGAATCCTACAACGATAGATAGAATCCCCATAAAAATACCACTAGATCGAGCACCAGTGATTTCGTGTCCGGTCAAAATCTTGGCTAATTGATCGAAGTAGGTAGCTCCAGTAGACCCATAGATCATGGAACAAATAGGGTGGGTAGGCCCAACCACCACACTACACGTATAGACGTAAACCCCCCTCGTTACCGTACTCTCACCGCATACGACTCGCACAAAGACTCCGTCATCCATCCCGAGCCTTTTCTTCCACCTCTCCTCTCCAATCCTCGATCAAACTTGCGTTCCCCAGGCGCTATGAAATGAGGGTCTTTCCTTCGCCTATCATATGTATTGGCTTGGCTTCGTGCAGAACCAAGGAGGCATTCTGGCGGGCGCGTGCGTGTAGGAAGGCCGACCACTACATAAGCTAAAAGACAACRACTACAAGCCAAACCAAGTTTTTGAATTCGTGTTTGAGTTTTATTATTGACTTTTTCCTTTTTATTGTCTGAGCTGTTGCTTTTATTTGTTGCATAATTACTTTTCTATGCAAAGAAGGCTTATCATAAGTTTATAGTGACTACTAACCTGAACATAATTCAATTGGTTAAGACACATATTTTCGATTAAAAAGTCGTGAGTTAGAAAAAAAAACCTTATATGTATTAATAGACAATTTTCTCATATCATTATTATTAAATTTATTTTATTTTTAACCATTATCAACTTTTTTAACAAAGAATTAAAGAACWCTTAGAGACAATTTTCTACCTGAATACTTCATTCTATTTTTCCATCAAATATAATTATTTCCAATCAAAAGRGGTGATCTAATGGTAAGCGCCATAAGAGTATAAATTCATATATGGAATAAAAAAATTAACCTCAATGCTGAACTTGATAATATTATATCAATTGTTATCCTAACGATTGAATTTCATCAACTTACATATTTAACTTTTGATTAGTGTTATAATTTTCACCTTGAACTTCAAAAATGTTGTAATGTATACCTTTGATAGATTTTTATATGAATAATTGTTGAAAAAATTATTTCCTTATGCATCAAATGGATTATAAAACATATATTGGATAGGAAACTAATAGCGAATATTTTGAGAAATTATGAAAATTAAAGTAAAAGAAACAGGAATAATTAATTAATTTAATTATTTTAAAAGTCAGAGTTCACCATGCACATTTATTGGTCAGCTTTCGTTTCGCCAGTCTCCACATGTGGAACTGAATTACCACGTGTCACGGCAAGAATCGTCCACGCCACAACGTCAACACGTGAAGAGGGAGAGTACAAATGGGAAAATGCGAGTGCGTGTGATTGAGGAACAGGAGAGAGAATACATGGGCCTCTCATCCGGGATTCTACCGTCCAAACAAAATGCGCAGCCTAATAGTTAATTATTATTATTAATATTTTTTTTATGTGAAATGTTATTTCAATTCTACAGTCAATCGAACCTAACGGGAACTCAGGTAAGTAGTAATGGACAAATTTTTCTGATTTAGAGGTTATGAGTTCAAACCCCYCACCCTACGTACTAAAAAATGAATGAAATCATGTGTCAATAATGTCTCCCCTATAAAGGGAGGAATCCCTCCTTTGTAAAACGAAGTGAAAACCATTCAGGATCTCCATGTTCTCTTATCTCTAAAACTTATAACTTGAACGTTGGAGGATATTTGGCCGGGCACTTCAGGGTGTCGTCGTAGGTAACCCCGTATAACGACCATAGCGTCGGACACGTAAGCCAATCGAATTTTGACATCAACCAGTATTAATTTTTTCCGGATAAAACTATGACAATATAATTTGATATTAATTTGTTTAAAGGAAAGTAGGATTATATATATATATAAATACATGGAAAAGCCAAAAAAAAAAACTACTAAAATCTAAAAAAGAAAAGAGACACCAGTTTGGACTACTAAACATTTTGAGTGAGAGTTAATGACTAATTAACTCAATGATCAATTTACATAATTATTGTCAATAATGGATTACTAAAAATGCAGCTTAACAAGTTGATTATCATCAATGTTGCACGTAACATCATCATAATATGAATATCCTACTTGTGACTGTGTCATTATTTTGYTTTTTATATTTTCAAAGCATTGATGTATATATGAATTATATGGCCGATCTTAGAGTGGTCTCACATCTCTAATCTAAAAAAATTAAAAAAAAATAGTTGGTTATACTTTCGTTGATTACATGTAACATCATTGTAATATCCTACTCATTCTTGTGTTACTGTTTTGTTTTTTTTATAAGCGTAACTGTGTGAATTATATATAACTGATCTATAAAGGTAGAGTGGTCTCATATTTCTAATTTTTTAAAACTATTTAGTTATTATAGTCTAATTATATTCATTATTACACGTGTGGTTTCATATTAATATTTATTAATAGTTAAAAATGAGATTCTTTTTAGTATTTAATTTAAAAATCTSAGTCTTGAGAGGTTTTATTAAATTGGGAAGCAAACGTATATTTAAAAAAGAGGTTAAATTTTTAATTGCTTAGTTTATTATCAAATTTTTAGATCTAAAATTATTGAATAAATAACTCTCTACCACACTCTWAAAAAACACAACGGAAAATATATTTTCTATCTTCTCTGCTTTCTCTGGTTTTCATTTTCTGMTCTTTCAAGAGCAATAGTAAAAAGAGGAGTGTTCTTTTGTTTGAGCCAACCTAATATTTTAGTTGGTTGTTGTGTATGTTGGAGGGGACACACCATAGAAGATCTGTTACAGTGGTTGATAAAGAAATAAACACCGTAGAAGGTTTAAATCTCCTTAAAGAGAGCGAAATACCTGCATCTCGACCTAATTGTTTACTTATTTGTTTCTCAATATATTTACTCAAATTAACCGTCTAGTTTATAACTTGTCACTTTTMGAGTAAAATTTAAAATTTGTTCTTCAAAATTTGGAAATCAACAATGCATGCGAAGTCCGGACGGTGGTGCCGGCCGTGATGGAGGCATTGACGAAGGTCGTTGGAAGAAGAAAAGGGGAGAAAGAATAAGAAGAGAGAAAAAAGATGTCAAATCATGGTCYATTCACCAAAAATAATATAATGTTAATATAATTCAATATAGCTTGAACTTCAGATTTCAAAGATATTCTGTGAGGTATCAAGTCACCCAAACTATTCTTTGGGACCCTCTTTTTGCAAYTTAATATAGAAGTTTAACTTGTTTCTCTCTAAATTCGTCTAATTTTAAGTCATTAATTTCATATCGAGAACTGTTCTGCATTCACTATAAATCTATGTCCAAATTTTTCAAGTTTTATTATGCCTTTAGACTTGTTAAGCTGATCGACTAACTTAAAATTGTTAAGGATAACAGTACCTCAAGTACCCCTCGTATGATATTGTCTGCTTTGATCATGACCTTCACAACTATGCTTTTGATTTCACTCAAAAGATCTCAGTGGAGATAATTGTCTTCATCTATATACTATGAATCATTCTCTTTCTGAGCTAATGTGTGACTTTGTTTATACTCCTCACAAACCTAACAAAAATATCTTAATTGAAGAGAAGGGATTTGGACCCATTGAATTGCAAGAGAAGTTACTAATTTTTTTTTTACTTGATTTAAGGGTTATATTTAGCCAAGGTTATCAATTGGCGAATTATAAAGATGGGAAAAACTCATGTACACATACGTATCATATTCTCCTTTTGTTTATGGTATAGTTTTGTCTTTATAAATAAATTTTAATATTAGTAAACCCCACCTCATTTTAATACGATATTAACATGATTAAAGAAATCAGAATGAGGTTTTGCATGTGAGAGAGAATGATGAGTCTTCTTGCAAGTAAGAGAATCGTTTTCACTTCAGAGATATGAAAAAATGAGAAGAAAAGAGAAAGAAGAGGAAAAACAACCAAAGGACTGACCGCTATATTAAGGATGAATAAATTATCGTCAAAGTGAGCATAGTTTAATGATAATTGACATATATCTYAAATGAAGAGGTTGTAGATCTCTCACACCTTCCATGTTGTACTAAAAAAAGGATGAATAAACTACCACTCAATCTAAAAGTTTGAGTTGATGGACTGRATAAATTTAATTACTTATCTCAACACACCATTTCACTGCTCGATATAATTTTAAAAACAAAGTTGTAAAGATTATATTCACAAAAAGACAATATCATATCATTACGAAAATGTGGGTATCCATAACTAAGATTTTCATTCAAAAGATTTTATCGAGGGATCCAAATTATGGATACTTGTACCCAAACTAACCAATCCAATCAAATAAAGAGAATAGAGATTAAATGAGAAAAAAAATGGCTAACATGAATCTAACTCACATASAACGCATTTTCTTTTAAGTTCAGAGTTTATAAATTTCAAAAATATTTTATATATTATACTAAAAAAAGGCAAGGAAAGATACAGGACAAATAGGAAGATGATGGAAATAGTATGAAGGTCAGAGTAAGATTGTAAAGTGTCATCCATGCAATGTTAATTAGTATTCTCTAATCAATATATATCTATGATTGTTCTTGCATTTTTCTTTTTGAAACGTGAATATAATATTTATAATTATTATAAGGTATGTTTCATAAATTATTATAGATATATATTTTATTTATTATATAAGAATTAAAAAAATAATTTATTATAAATATGTTAATATTTATAAATACACTACTAAACAAAAATTTATCATTTCAAATGTCGAGATCCAAATTTTGAATATAAAATATAAAATATAACTCTTTATTTTAGAATTAAACACATTCTTAATTCTTAATGTTTTATTAGATTAAATTTATTTTATAATTCAACATGGTCTAACCTGATATATGTGATTTTTTAAATAATTATTTGTTTGGATCTCTATTTTTTTAGGTATAATATGTGTAGTCGAAAACACATTAAAATCGTAAGGATCAAATTAAAACTAAACGATTCAAATCATAGTGAATAAAATTGTAATATTTTATTTGGAGGCAAATGAGGGTAACTCAATGATATTTTAAGACATATCCTCCTTAGTTTTTCATATTTATTATGGTAAATATTTTTAAAAATTTAATTTAACCTAAAAAATTTTGAAGATCAATTAAGAAATTATGTAGCAAAATAAGATTTAAACGTAGCCTTTTCTTAAACTTATATCCCATTTCGATTTTTTCTATATTTATTCAATCATATTTTCTAATTCTTTAAAATATCTATTTTAGTCCCTAAATTTTGAAGAAATAATATTTTAGTCTATGAACCTACAAAAGGTCTATTTTAATTCTCAAATTTAAAAGTAATAATTTTTTTGGTTCTTACCATTCTTAATATTTGTACAATCTAGACTATATGATTCTATTCATGTATACATCAACACTCTATTATACATATTTGAATTTTAGAAGATTTCAACTCACAACTTTTTAGTCGGAGATAAATGTCTTAATTAACCAATTGAGTTATGTTCAGGTTGACACATAATTACTTTATATATTTGTTAAAAATAAATAAAAGTGAGGATTAGAATAATTTTATTTATAGGTTAAATGTATATTTTAGTTCATAATGTGTTTTTTTGTTTTCTTTTATTTTGGTCTCTAATCTTTTGAAAGTTTCAATTTCATCCGTAATGTATTGAAAATTTTCTAATTAAAACCTTACTATCATTAAACGTGCAAATTAATTGCCAAAATGATTATGTATTGTCAAACTATACTTTATTTAATTGAGTTAAAAGCAATCTAAGTTTTAATTTGATGAGCCTAAAGCGAGCATAGCTCAACGCTAATTGACATATACCTCTAACCACAAGATCGTGAGTTTGAATCCTCTCCCCAACATATTGTACTAAAAAAAAGATTTAATTTGATGAGATATTTTTAATACTCGCTCATAAAATTAATAATTTACTCATTTCACATGACTTAGTATGTACTAACTTACCTTACTCTAAATTATTAATTAATTGTTATAGAAAATTGACCTATTAAAATGGTGATGTACTAATTGTACTTATCGGGTAAATTCGAGGCGACATGCCCTTGAGCCCCAATCGGCCACATGGACGAAACCCAGATTAAACCGAGCGCTGCACTTGAGCGGTCCGAATTAGAGTGTCGGTGGTCCTCACACCATACTCCCTCTCCCTCCGGATAAATGAAAAACTTGAACCTTGACAAAGTTATGCAAAGACTGTGGCACAAATTCTTACGAGAACTCTCTATGACATACACTCTTACACAAGACTACTCTTGTCATCTCATTATACATCTTCCATATCTCTATTCGCTCCCATCTTGAATACTAACTTAGGTATTAGAGTGTATTCGAMAGAGCATCACACCAGTGCAAAATTTCTGTACATAGGTGAAGTTCGAGCTAAGAAAGAAAGACGTACGTGACACTCAGTCCAAAAATCAGCATCTAACACTAACTACTGTCAAACTCATAAAATTACTGTTGTTAAATTCATGTAAGGTCATTCTTTTAGTTTTAGTAATTGGTGAGATCTTAATTGAAAAAAAAAACCAATGCATAAGAGTTATGATTGAGACTTTTAGAAGATTGTAGCCAAAAAAGTCGACTCCATTGAAACTAAAATTATGGTGGTGGGTCATAAGAGGTGACTACTGAACTATATATTTAATTGCCTTTTAAATTTTTTTGTCTGCTTGGAAAAAGTTACCAAATGAAGCTGTTATTTGCATTGTTTTTTATTTTTAATAATTAAAAATAAATTATGTTGTTCCACCTATTTATATTTTGGAACAAATTAAAAATGTAAATAAGAAAAAAAATTTATTTGACTTGTTTATATAATTTGAGAGAATTATTTCTAAATAATAAGAAACAAGAAAGATAAATAATTACACATACGCTTCAATCTTCGTGAAAATTGAAAACTTAAAACGAAGAACGCAAAAGGTTACCGAAACGATCCAATAATTGGATTGGAGATATTGCATTGGAACTTTCTCAACTATTATTGAACGGTCTACAATAATTTTGAGCAGCTCACGTTATATTAAAAAGCGTACAAAATTGCATTAAATAAATCTGCCTCCAAACTGTCTCCCTCCAATCCCAGGCTTCCATAGCACTCTATCTCTATCCGAGCTATCAGATAACAGTACACTTTGCTCGCCGGAAAACTCCTCTCCGACCTCCGCCATGGAAGGTAAATCGCCGGCTGCTACTGGACTTCACTCTATCCGCTGTAGAGGTACTTCTTCAGTTATCTTGTCTTTGGGATTGATTTTTTCTACCGAATGTCTCTTCCTCATCTCCTTTGAAATGTTTGATGTTATAATGCGTTTGAAATTTGTTAGCTGCTGTTTGCCGGAAGCCTGGTGAGCCACTAGTGATTGAGGAGATTTTTGTGGCGCCGCCAATGGCTCGTGAWGTTCGAATTCGGATAATATGCACTTCTTTGTGTCACAGCGATATCACGTTCTGGAAGATGAAGGTTCGTTCGTCTTGTAATGCTTCTCATTTTGAAATGTAAATTTTATAGAATGAAGTTAGTTTTTACTAATTTTGGATATTCCACTTCCGAAGGATTTTCCGGGGATTGTTCCTAGAATTCTTGGCCACGAAGCTATCGGGTGAGTTCGACATCTTTGTTCAACCTGCTTCTAAATTATTTTCAATCACCGGCGTTGGGATAATTAATTCGATCTCATTGAATGTTTCGACATTGAAGTTCCGAACTCTTGTAATTTGCATTTGGTATAGCGATATTTCAGAAGGATTATATAGACTCTACTAAACTAAAAATTTCTGAATGTTTTTTTCTCTAATTTTCAAATTTGAGCAATTTATGGCAATTTTTTTATTGTAAGCAGTGATTGATTGCTCATGCTCCGCCTAAAACAACCACAGATGAATAAACTCCTTGTGTACCAAAACATTTAACAATGTCGGTTCATTTATAATTGATCCCAAATCACCTTATGCTTGGGAATTATATTCATGCTGCATCTCTTTATGCTTGATCTGAGAATCTCTACCTTTATTTAAAAAATTTCTGCCTGTTCGTTTCATGTTGCAGAGTGGTGGAGAGTGTAGGAAAGGATGTTCATGAAGTTAAGGAAGGAGATACTGTTATCCCTATATTCATGGCTGATTGTGGAGAGTGTGCAGATTGCTTATCAGATAAGAGCAATCTCTGCTCTAAACTCCCTTTCCGGATAGTTCCGGGGATGCCACGCTGTGGGACCAGCAGATTCACAGATCTTAATGGAGAGGTTCTTCATCATTTTCTGTTTGTATCAAGCTTCAGTGAATACACAGTGGTAGATATCGCCAATGTACTAAAAGTAGATCCTGAAATCCCTCCAAACAGGGCATGCCTCCTTAGTTGTGGGGTATCAACAGGTCACTGCCTAATCCAGTACTTAGTATTGTGAAGATTTTGAATTTGTATTCACCTGAAACTGGATGATTTTGAGATCTGACATAATTAGTGATTCCTTTAATTGAGCACAAAAGCTAGTTCTGTTCTTGAAATGTGGCTCCTGCAGTTTCATGAATTTTGGGGAAAGTATAAAGGCCGTGGTTTTCTTATTTCTCTTTGAAGATTATGCTAAAATATCATGAGTAATAGAATATCATTTGTGAAATTATACTATGTTGTCTTGAATATTACGTATACTTGACTATTCTGAGAGCACTCATAACTTATCAAATTGTTAAAACATTTGGTTTTAGGGGTTGGTGCGGCGTGGAGAACAGCAAATGTGGAGAAGGGATCCACTGTTGCCATATTTGGACTAGGGTCCATAGGTTTAGCTGTATGAATTGTTTATTGACTTCGTTTTAATAAAACTTTTGACGGGCTATGTTACAAACTTAATGGTTCACTGTTGCTTGCTGTTATAGGTTGCTGAAGGAGCAAGACTATGCGGAGCAAGCAGAATTATTGGGATAGATATCAACCAAGATAAATTTGAAAGTGGCAAGTACTTTACTTTTCATTCTTAATTTCCCTTCCTTGGATAAAGGAACCATAATAAAAATCAAATCGTGAAGCTCCCSTTCATTGAAGGAGCAATGTGTTTCAAGGTACAATGCTCAATCATGTGCAAGCGTTGTTATTTAGACTTATAGATCACTATAAGCATTTATGATATATCTCATTGTTATTGAATAAGTAGTCATAAAAATGTGTTCATTTCCTAAACGCAGCGAAAAAGTTTGGAGTAACGGAGTTTGTTAATTCTGGAAGTCTCGAGGATAAATCTGTGAGTCAGGTATGTAGGTTATCAACAAGACTGAATGTGATTCGGTTTCATATTCCCATCAAACTTGTGGTCTTAACAACAAATAATAGCTTACCAGTTACCACTCACTTACCAGTTATCAACAAGACTACTGGAGATATTGTGCAGTCATACCGTTGGATTCTAAACATTATTTAGTGCTCTATTACGAGGCGATGTCTTTATTTATAACACTTGAAATCAAGTTAAGAGTGAGAATGGAGATCCTTGTTGCTCCATGAATGGTAAAGGAGCTTTGTAACACTTCGGTTTGATGCAAGTGCTGTTATTATACAGTTTCTGGCAACAGTAAGAAGATAGGAATCACCCTTGGGGGAATTTGGGTTATTAATAGAATAGTAAGAGTAAGTAATTAGATTGATTATAAATAAATAACAATTTTTCTTTGCCCCTTCTGATCTCAATGCTGTTCAGGTAATTATTGAAATGACTGGTGGGGGTGCGGACTATTGCTTTGAATGTGTTGGAATGGCTTCCATAGTTCAAGAAGCATTTGCAAGCTGCAGACAGGTCCTCCCAATTGACATTTTCTTTGATCATCCATACTTTTTGACAATACCTTTTTTTTGTTATCTATGTCTGGTTCATTTTTATCTTTCAATTGGATCAAGTGTGATTGATATGCTTGACACGGGTGATACCGACCTAACTTTTAAATTTTACCAATGTTCTTCGATAAACTAAAAAAATTTGGCAAAATTAAAAAATTCTATTTTTGAACCATAAGAATTGTTACTCGACTTATGACCTAATTGTTTGTGCAATTTTATAAGTTATTGGATATAATTGCAACAATTAATGTTAACCATCTTTATAACTGTAACAACTCTTATTGTTAAAGGCAAACTTATAGTAGTATAGTTTAAGTATAATGATTTTTTTAATTTGAAGATATAATTGCAAGTTCAAAGGTACGATTATAACAGTTCTACGATAGTTAGTTCAAGATTGACTTTACATTTATTGTTACCATTCCTATTTGACTTCAGGGTTGGGGAAAAACAATCGTGTTAGGAGTGGACAAACCGGGCACAGTTTTGAGTTTAAGCTCCTATGATTTTCTTTTTTATGGGAAGACTGTCATGGGATCGTTGTTTGGAGGACTAAAGCCCAAATCAGATGTTCCCACTCTCATTAAATGGTACACAGATAAGGTAACCTACAATCAATAATTGTATTGCTTCTAGATTTGAATTATCCACTATTATATATATCACATAATTTTATTGATTTTAGAATCTTTAATCATCAGAAACTTGAGCTGGATAAATTTGTTACACACGAAGTAGTATTCGAAGACATCAATGAAGCTTTTAATTTGCTAATTGAAGGAAAGAGCTTGAGATGTGTGATTTGGATGAACAAATGAGCAAGCTTCACCCCATCTTGTAATTGGTTTGGCGTCGTTCTTTATCACTGCACTGTGCTGATCATACCTTATGATCGACCTTAATGGTACAAATAAAAACTTTACTCCTATGGACCTCAGCTTGTACTTTGAACGTTCAACCTTTCTTATTCACTATCACAAATCTCTCTTTAGATTAAAAACTAGATTCCTAAATCTATTGGAGAGGAGGTTTTTTTTTTGTTTTTGTTTTTTCAATTTTTTCGGGATAATCTAAATGTTGGTTCATAATACTTCTAGTATTACTATAAAAATAATAAAATAATAATAGTTAGGCATTTCCTAATATTATAGTTCATATTCTAATATTTTTTTATACATACTATAATTCACACAATGTTTGAGATATTATGATGATGTTACATGTAATCAATGAATGGCTATAGTCCAATATCCAACTAAATTATTTTTAGGGCAGCTGGGAGTATAGTAAAAAAATTAATAGTTAATTGTAAACATAGCAAAAAAAAAAAAAAAAAATGGAGTTCAAACCCAAACGAAAAAATAGAAAATTTGGTTATACCTTGATATTGTTATACTTTTATAAAGTATAACATTCACACTAAATATATATGATATATCTAAAATTAGGGGGTGTASGAGCTAAAGATATATATATATATTTTTATAAAAACAATTTTCCTTTCCTATATCATATACCTTTCACGTGCAATTTATATGAATTCATGTTTGATTTCTCTTTTTAGTACAATAACATTTGAAGATACAGATTCGAAGTCATAATTTTTTAGTCGAGGATATATGYCTTAGTTAATCATAAATTTATTAGTATTATTGATTATCATATAAAATAAATTTATGCTAGAGCGAGCATAGCTAAGTGGTAATTGATATATACAATCTATTAAATATATATATATATAAAATAAATTTATAAGTTTTCTAAATAATAATAATAATAAAAAAAAATTTATAAGAGTTACCATTTTGTAAGTAAACAATAATTTAAAACTGATTTCTTCTCGCCGGTCGGAAATCTGGAACGACCATTGCAGCGACTTCGTTGTTCCACATTCAGATCTGGTCGAACGCAAAGGGAAGGGAACGATCCTTCGTTATAGTGCGAAGGATCCACGGGCTTCAGCGGAAGCGAGAGGAAGAATAGGCGACCGGCGAAAAAAGGGCGGTTCGTTGAAAGAGATGACTGCSACGGCCATGACTGCCGGAGGATGAAGATGTAGCGTGAAGATGAAGGGAGAAGAGAAGGAGAAGGAATGAGAGAAAAATGCCACCTCGCAGAGGAAAAAAATAATAATAGTAAAGTTTTTAAAATACAAGGAGTAAATATATTAGAATGTAAAAGAAATTTTAAATTACAAGAATTAAATAGTGACGTTCTCAAAGAATAAATTTATAATATAATCATTCTAGGTATAATATATATAGAAAATATTGGTTTAAATAAATTTTGTACCTATTCTTTCTTTTTTGAGTGAGGGTGGAGGTGGGGTTCGAAAACATGACCTCTTGATYGGAGACAATGTATTAATTACTGTTGAGCTAAATTTATGTGTTGGCTATACTTATACTTTATTTTATTTTGATCACTTTTTCTTTCGACATAAAACGTSCGACAACTCAACAGAAGTAAGAGAATCCCTTACTAGAAGAAACAGAAGTGCCCGGTCATACTTCCCTCACATAAAGACTAATGTCTCGTTTGATAACGTTCCAATTTTTTGTTTATCGTTTTTAATTTTTTAAAGAAATTTAAACATTCTGCAACTAACTATATTTYTTGTTTCTCTTTTTTTCTAGAACATTTTCAAAATTATATAGAAATTTTGGAAAYGGCCAGAATTAGTTTGTACTTTTTTTTTGTTCTCATTTTAAATTTGTTCCAAAATATAATTAAAAAATATAATTTTATTATATTTGAATTAACATTCATTTTCTTTATTAAAAATGAGAAAGAAAAATAAAAAAYAAGAATCTTACCAAACTGAGTCCTAAATAAACTCGAAGGCTAGCCAACCCGCCTTTGATTCATTATTTTGATCSCTATGTTTTCAAAGGGAGAAACTTTGATGGGTAGCAATACATATACTCTTTTCTATTTGTAGATTTATTTCAAGGAAAACCATTTGTCAGATTTTCTTTTTAATTTCCACGAATATTTATAACATTTTAGGTAATTCCAACTTTAATTACCACCTCTTCTTCTTCTTTTTGGAGTATCTTATATGGGAGCAGAGAATCAAACTCACGACTTTTTAGTCGGAGATATGTACTTTAATCACGTGAGCTATGCTTAGCTTGGCATAATCTTATTTCTTGTTATCTTAGTTTTTTTCTCTATATTTATAACAAAGGTCTCTTCCGACATATATACTAATGAATTTTTTGACAAAAATTTTGCATCGAAAAAACTTTTTCCAGAGATTTCTTTTTTATACTTTTGCCAATAGTTTTCTGTGTCGAAAAAAAATATTTCTAATAGTGTGAGTTATCTTCTTTATGAGGTTGATGGTTCTCACGACATGGGCCAAACATGAAACTTGTGCAGAAAAGAAATAAGCAAGGTTAGATTTTAGCTACCCTAATTTTATGTATGTTTTAATATAATATATGAGGTAGGATTCAAACTTACGATCGAAAATAAGTATCTTAACCAATTGAATTATATTCAGGTTGAACAACAACATAAAATAGGTAAAAAATAGTTTTTTCCAAAAGAAAAAAATGTAAAGATGAATTCCAAATAAGGTATTTTTCAAAAGTCATCCCTAACTCACACAAGTATCTTGTCATAAGCTTATCATAAAAAATAAAAAAAATAATATATTTGTTTCCTTTCCATTTTTCTTTTTCTTTTTCTTTTTTTCTTTTTGTTTAGAAATTAAGAAGAAACCAACTTAAAATAAATCAAGTTCCAAAAAAACTAAATTATCTGTCCACGTGGGAGTTTGACAACTCCAACTTTTCCCTCAAATCATCTTCCATCACTCGTCTGGCTAAACTATAGGCTACCTCGTTTTCCTCTTGACTAATATGTTTCATTGAGGCTATTTCCATATTTTCCATCATCTGTCGGATTTCTTTTAGAAGCCAAATAATTTGAGTTTGATCTTGACACTGTCTGGTAAGGAGATGAATCGCTTCAAGAGAGTTGGATTCCAGATGAACTGGTCGACATTGTTTTTATCGAATCGCATGCAAGCCCTTGTAAATAGGCATCACCTCCAGGTACGTAGAATCCCTTTCCTCTCTTGTTATTCTACAGCCTTCTGTGATAACTTGTCCCTTTTCATTTCTTAAAATCTAGCCAATTCCTCCGATGTTTGTATCCRCTCGTCATGTTGCATCTGTGTTTAATTTCCACAAATTTGGCATTGGAGGGTTCCATCGGGCTTTTGTATTGTCTCCAATTCGCCTTGTCGGTGCGATTTCTTGTTTGTAGAATTTCCTTCTGGATTTTTGTTTCCGCTTGCACTGTTGTTTATGTATATGTCAATCGCCATTTGAATGTCTTTGGTTTCTGGATGAACTCCTTTGAAATTTGATTTGTTCCTCATTTTCCAAATCTGCCAAGCTATGATCATGTTACTGTGACGTTCTTCTTCGCCATATCTATTAGCCATTCCCAATACTCTTGTGGTCCAGTTTGTCCGRTCAATGTAGAAAATTTTTTGCTTCAATAGAGATACAGTTCATCCATATATTTTTTTATTACCTTACATTCCTATAAGATATGCTGAGTAATCTTTTCTTTTTTCCTAAGAAAGACAAAACAGATCAATAATAATTATATTTCTTATCAGATTAGCTTTAGAAGGAAAAKAATATCATTATTATAACTCTTCCAACAACAAATTTTAATTTTTGGGGACACATCAATTTTCCAAAATTTGTTTCACCAAAGCTTTTGATTTTACGCCATTAGAAGAAGAACACTCTCTTACTTGCTCCAACTCCATCCCCAAATAATAGGTGCTTCTAAAAGTGAACAACCCACGTTTGTCTTTATTTCATATAATTTCATCATCTTGACTTTGTCGTTGTAAAGGAATTTTAAATTTTAAAGGATCATTTTAACTTCTTCCTCACAAAAGTTATCACGGACAAGATTTACAGACAAGATTCTATTGATTTAAACTTTACGCAATATTAGAAAAAAACCAATCAATTATCCTAAAATTGCAACCAATTTAATGTAAATTTTAATATATTTTCTTTTAAGGTTGGATTGATTTCTACTTTTTCCTAAATAGAATAGTTTGAAATTTCTATAAATTGAGCTTTTTCTATATATCACCATTTTTTTCTTGAACTCTCTCACAGATTCTTCCACCCTCTCCACAGTCCCTTCTCCATTTATTTTATTTTTCCCCTCTCCATTTAGCATTCCATCTACAGTCAACGCTGAAATAAGGCAAAAATCAGAGTCAATTTAAAAATTTGTGAGTTTCACGATCTTAAAATGCGCTACCATATATTATTAGCTAAGTTTGTTTAATAATGCTAACTTTTTTTATACGTATAATATATAATTATTTGAGTTGTTTGTGACATTTAAATCTTTTGAACAATATTTTAAATTTTTATTTGGTTAATTCATCCTGTCATAACTTTTCTTAATTCCAATTTGTGTGTATATATATATTATGTTAAAATTTTCATGTTTGTCATTGATGTATTTTGCTTAGTTACAATAATTATGTTATAAATATTTGAATAAAATTTTTACAACTTTTTGACAATATGTGACTTGAGATTTTTTGGCGCACCAAAAATTATGAGGCCTAAGGTTTTATTTAACATTAAGACATTGTAAAAGCTAAAGAGATTTCCTTTCCAGGAAGAAGTTTGACCGTCACAACAAATGAAATTTTTTCGTATAGCAAGAACATGAACAACCTCATTATTCTCTCTACGCACATGCAAGCATGTGCTATCACTTATAAAATATCTAAATATTATTTTATAATATGATCATAATGATTTTTCTAATATTATTTTTATAAAAATGTTGCAACTATCATTTTGAAATAATGGTAGACTTGTAAAAAAAGTCAACGATGGAAATTGAAAAAAAATAATAATCCTTTTAAGAAAATAAAGTTACACTTTAAATAAAAATTATAATAAAATAATGATTTTAATAGGAGACAAATTTTAAATTCTTTTACACAATAATATTCAAGTAAATTTAGACAATAGAAAATATAGGACTTAAAATTAAGCTAGGATTAATTAGGAGGGAACGTGTTCAAACTTCATAATTGACCACTTAACTTAAGAATTAGTAATTCCTATATGTTTCATGACAACAAATGTTGTATGGTCAAATAGTTGACCCGTAAAATTAGTCGATAAGCTGACTCGAACACTCACGGATATAAATAATAATAATAATAATAAACAAGCTGCAAAATACAAGGACGAAAATATATTTTAATGAATAAAATATTAGATGGCAAAGTAAGATGTAAATGTATTTGTTTATTCACAAGTAATTAGTTTTAATATAATGGTATAAAATTAGATTCAATCTGATTCCGAGTTCGAACGACTCATTAAACTGCAGCTTCATCCGTTCGCCGGAAAACTCCTCTCCGACCTCTGCCATGGAAGATAAATCGTCGGCGGCAACCGGAGTTCGGTCAATTCGGTGTAGAGGTAGTTGTTGGATTAGTATTATTTGATATATTACGTTTTGGGCCGAATTAATTATTAAATGTGTGTTCATAATTATCATATATATAAATAATTTGAAATTATTATGTTAAAAAATAAAATTTGTTAGCCGCTGTGTGCCGGAAGGCCGGCGAGCCACTGGTGATGGAGGAGATAATGGTGGCGCCGCCGATGGATCGTGAGGTGAGAATTCGGATAATTTGCACCTCCTTGTGTCACAGCGATATTACCTTTTGGAGAATGAAGGTTCGTCTTCTCTTTTATTTATTTATTTTTCTTTTTCTTTTGCAATGTAAAGTTTTATAGGATTAATTAATTTTCTTTTTTAATTAAGGTCCCAATTGGTAACATATTTTCTTGTTTTTCTTTTTGAAGAAAAAACATAACTTATCTTTGGTAAGTTTTTTATTCCTCTACCGAAACATAGCAATTATTTCTTGTTTCTCATGGTTTAAAATTTTAGATTAAAAATAAAAAAGTACAATTCTTACATGAAATTTATTATTAACATAGGGAAAATTGCACATATACTTATATATATTAGATTTTTATCATATACATATAGCATAACACTTCCATGAGTGGTATATAAGATGTATATCACATACATATTACAAGTATATCAGACACTTATGTCAGTAGTATATCAGATATATATCATATACATATATCAGTAGTCAGACATATTATAAATATATTACAGATATATTATTTGTTATTTTAAAATTCGACATCCGTTTTTTATAAGTGTTATATTTGAAAAAATTAAATGTGGTTACTATTTTGCTGATTTTACTGCATATATATTATATATATGTGTTTTGAAAAAACCTAGAAACAACAAACTTTGATTGATTTTGCTAGTTGTAGAAACTTTACTTAACCTTGAGAAAGGAGGAATATAAATACTTACTAAACTCTTATATTTCCAAAAAATGAAAAATGAGAAATAAAAAAAAAACGAGAACGTTATCAAACAGATCCTAAGTAATTTTTTTCACTCAATTTTGCATATTCCGTTTCCAAAGGATCCTCCGGGGATTTTTCCGAGAATTTTTGGCCACGAAGCTATCGGGTGAGCTCCTCCTTCCACATCTCTCTCTTCACTCTACTTTTAAATTTACTAGGCATCCTTAAGATGATTTTTTTTATCTTTTAAATTTTTGACAATCCACAAATGATATTATGCCATGCAAATTTATCATAATTAGCCAACTCTAACATTTACCATGGATCTAAGAACATGAATTAAAGGGCTTGGTTGATACTTGATACCAATACACGTATTGTTTTATGTTGTTGTAGAGTGGTTGAGAGTGTAGGAAAGGATGTAAATGAAGTTAAAGAAGGAGACACTGTGATCCCAACATTCATGGCAGACTGTGGGGAGTGTAGAGATTGCTTATCAGATAAGAGCAATCTTTGTTCCAAATTCCCTTTCCAGGTTTCTCCAGGAATGCCTCGCTGTGGAACAACCAGATTCACAGATCTAAATGGACACCCTCTTTATCATTTTATGTTTGTCTCAAGTTTCAGTGAGTATACAGTCGTCGATATCGTCAATGTCATCAAAATAGATCCTTCGATCCCTCCAAATATGGCGTGCCTCCTAAGTTGTGGTGTCTCAACAGGTCACTGCCTAAACCCGTTACTTACTATTATTCAAACTTACGATATTCTAGTCAAAGATAAGTGTCTATAAACGATCGTTAATTAAACATTTAATTTGGTTTTAGGGGTTGGTGCAGCATGGAGAACAGCAAATGTGGAGAAGGGATCCACTGTTGCCATATTTGGGATGGGGGCCATAGGTTTAGCTGTAAGAAATTTTCTTTTAGTTAGACTTTAATTTGTTTGAMATTAATACAACTTTGGGAGGCCATTTTAAAGGCTTCATTGTAATTTTAATTTATGGTTCTTGCTATAGGTTGCTGAAGGAGCAAGAATATGTGGAGCAGCCAAGATCATTGGGGTAGATGTCAACCCAGATAAATTTGAAACCGGTAATTATTCCAAAAYTCAAATATCCAAGTCTCAATTGTATGCATGTGTAGACAGGTACATTGATATTAGTGGATATTTTTTTAAAAAAATTATATAAATAAAAAAAAATCTTATGAGATTATTTCAAGTCATAAAGGATAATGTTACCAATTCTTAAACAAATTTGTTTACAAGAATGGTRACATTCCTCTATTATGTATCTTAAATGTTTTGTTGGTATTTTTTATACTTCATTTATTGGCTTCTAAGATTGACGTTCAAGYCTCATATATATGAATATATCGACATATCAACAAATATTTTAATCCTTAATTTGTTCTGTTTCTATATAATGTCTATTTCTTGATATGCAGCGAACAAATTTGGAGTCACCGACTTTGTTCATGCTGGAAACCTTGGCAACAAATCTTCGAGTCAGGTATGCGTAGGCCATCAACGAGGTAGAATGTGACTCGGGTGTTTTATATATTCTCATCAATTTTGTGAGCAAGATGTGTAGGATATATCGATATATCAATGGATTTTTTTTATCATAGCATCTCCATAATATTGAACAGGTGATTATTGAAATGACGGATGGAGGTGCAGACTATTGCTTTGAATGTGTTGGAATGCCTTCTTTAGTTCACGAAGCATATGCAGCCTGCAGACAGGTCCAATTCCCTCTCTCTCTCTCACAATATTTTTAAATACTCCTTCTATTTATTTGTTTATGTGTTGTTTATTTTTATAAAAAGGTATAATTTCAAAATCTAAACAAAATTATGAAAACTAAAAAACTGTTGATTCTAATTTTTTTATTTTATAATTTAATTAATAATTTAAATGTAGTTTTTAAGAAAGGTAAAAAACACATTAAAAAGTTTATGAAAATCAAGTAAATTTTTCAAATGTAAAATTAGAAATGAATAGTTATCAAATGGGTCTTGGTAAAAATTTCGAACTTTTTTTTTGGAACTATTTGACATTGTTATAATTATTGTACCATCCAAGTTTCAATAAAGTAATAATTATCCCCATCAAACTTGCACGTTATAATGGCTTTTATGGTGTAAGTTTGGTTTAATTTGTGTATTTTTCTAAGCTATGACTAATGGAGTTACAGTAATATGATTTAATTACAATGAATTCAATAAAATTGGTCAAAAATCACTACAAGAAAAATTGGCTTTTAACGACGAAAATATTTCACAAACAATTTTGACAAAAAGTTTTGTTGCTGAAATTCTTCATCGCTGTTTTTGGCGACGAAAAGCTCTTCCCATCACTTTCAATCGGTGATGATCGTCGCTCATATTGGCGACAAAACATTCTTTCATTGCTATAAAACGTCCCTAAAACTTCTTTTTCTTGTAGTTAAAGCCGAAGAGGATGATTACAAATTTTTTTTGCCTAACTATTAGTTTATGCAAACTCATTATCTCAGGGTTGGGGAAAAACAATTGTGTTAGGTGTAGCGAAACCAGGGTCACTATTGAGTTTTAGCTTTTTGGATGTGATTCATTTTGGGAAGATTCTTGTGGGATCACTTTTTGGTGGACTAAAGCCAAAATCAGACATTCCCACTCTCGTTCAATTGTACAAAGATGAGGTAAACCTACAATTAATTAATTAATAATTGTGTTGCTTAATTCGTGATGTGAATTCCAAAATGATTTTAATTAGAATCTTTTAACCAATATCAGAAACTTGAGCTGGATAAGTTTGTGACGCAAGAAATAGGGTTCAAAGACATCAATGAAGCTTTTAATTTGCTAATTGAAGGGAAGAGCTTGAGATGTGTGATATGGATGAACAAATGAGCAAGGGCTTCACCACATCTCTTGTAATTGCTTGCCTTCCTTGTCTATCAACAGTAGTTATATGTACTTGTTTTCATAAAAACTTCACTACTATATAGGGAGTTTATATAGCTTGTATTTTTAAATTTTTGATGCTGAATAATAATCATTAGACATTTTTGCCTACTTCAATATTGTTCCTTTAAGGCCGGTGTATTTGACCAAAAAGTTGTGAATTCGAATTTTCATCTCCACATGTTGTGTTGTACTAGAAATAATAGGTATTTTTTAGAGTACGTAGTTCATATTATAATTCAGACAACAGTTGGGTATTATGAGAACTATCATGGATCGTTCATTGGTTCAAAGAGACGACTATGATAAAGTGAGAAGGGAATGAGTTCAAACACATGATAACCACCTACCTAAAGAATTAATTTATGTGTTTTCTGACGTCACAGACTATATATTATTTAAGTCGTAGCACAAGTCTCTTTATTTGTGAGTTGGATCCCCACCCCTCCCTTAAAAAAAAAATAAAGGCAAAATCTAAATGTGCTCATTTTACTCCAAATTAATTATAAACATTACCATTTAATTAGTACAATTGCTTGAGTGGTCTCATTTGGTGGGTTTGAATTTATGGACCATTCAATGGATCCTGATACCACGCGATACTACAGTTTACTTTTTGTTCAATTTGGCATGTGGATGGGCAAATTCAGAGATTAATTATTTTGAGTGGGCAAAATTAATAATAATGGATCCCAAAAGTGGACCATTGGTGAAGATTATTGTGGGAACAATAACCAAACTTTTGTCACTTTTTAAGTTATTCAAAATCAATTAATCATTGTTGGTAAGTTTTTTTTCCCCGCCAACTTGATGCTTTAGGTCAATGGAAGATCAAAATAACATAATGTTATATTCTAAAAGAAAAAGAGTCTACTGTTTCTCTAACCCCTATTTGTTTCCCACTAAATTTTGAATTTGAAATCATCATGTGGTTCTAAATCCATTTTTAACTTAATTTTTTCTTTTTTCATCCTAAATAGCTTTGGTGAGATTTTAGGTTGAAATTTATCTAATTTTAAATTTAACTGTAATTGCAGAAAATGTTAGGAAGTTACCACCTCTATACTCAACTATATATCTTTCGAAATATTATATTGCAAAGTTGTCAAGGATACAGAAAAGAGACTAGCGTGCAAGTAATATTTTCTTATACTATTTCTATCAGATTATGTTTTCTTGGTAAATTAATTACGTTTGAATTTGTAAAAAAATTTCAACGTGAGAGGATTTTATCATTTTTGGAACTGAGATATATGCTGCGTACGCATCAAATTAAAAGCAAATCTAGTAGATTTTTTTTTTCTTACTTTCTTTAATACTTAATTGGTCATCGTGTAAATTTGAGATGACATAGTTGGTCCAAAGGACATTCTATATCCAAACCGTGATACAGCTAAAGGGAACCACTCAGGACCTCGCCATGCCCTTGATGATCTCAGGAGTCCCTACGATCCTGAGGGGGTGTGGTATACTACTCCCTTTTGTTTGCCCCACACACAGAAAACCTCCGTTGCTTTTTCTCTATATAGGGAAATTAAAAGAGAAACCTTAATGAAGGTAAGTCATCTTTCCTACCCAACTCTTTGTGAGGACTCGCACAAACTCTCTAGAAAAATTCTTGAGATTAATGTCCTCTTATTCTTGAGTCTCCATACTTTAGATTTCAAACTTAAAATCTAATTATATTTAAACATTAGAGTGCCAACATTTGGCAGTGTTAGATTTTTGTGTGCAAGTATGGAGATGAAGACTTGCGTGGGACCTATGTGAACATAATAAAATCCAATTTTTGGGATTTTGTGGCATATCTAGAAGTATTTCCATGTTCTAAAATGACTTGTATTTCAGGACATAGTTGAAAGTGATTTTGGCATGATCAAAATCATTATTTTTTCATTACCAAAATCACTTTCCACTTAAAATAGGAATGTTTGAGAAATGAGAACGATATTCAAGCATAGTTTTTTTATTTATTAAATTAGATAAAAAAATTACAATAATGAAAATTAATGTAATTTTGATGTGTTAGAAACTATATTGAAAAAGATTGAGTGAGCAACCGAAACAATGGCATAAAATGCATAGAAAGGAAAAAAAAAAAGAGAGAGAGAGTATAAATTGGTCAACAATCGAAAATATCCATAGCTCGTAATAAGAAGTTACCTATAATTTATTTGACGTGGGAGAAAAAATAAAAATGCTTACGAATTCTAAGGCTAAAATAGTCATAATATACTTTGACAAAAGTATGGTCATCCTTTCATTTTTCAACTACATGTGTGAAAGTAGAGAGCATGAATGATGCTTTTACAGTTCCGAAGAGATGTTTTCAAATATATAGTTATTTGAATATGGAAATTTTACCTATGACATTCTAATGGTAAGAGAGACCTATTTTAAATTTCTAGAACTCATACGTGGTTTTTTTTTTCTTTTTTAAATTAATAAAGACATTGATGGTTTTATCTTAGCAATTGAAATGATTCATTACCAATTTTGTAAGCTCTTCCTATGACACTATTCCAAACTACAGTTAGGTTGTGCAATTGGCTAATTTATTAGCATGAGATTTCAATTCCGTTCTTTGAACATATACTTTTTTTTTTCTTTTTGAAAAGGAAATCAATCAACATAATAAAATCCTAGGTGAAATAACCATTGGCTGGGAAGATGACGTATACTATTTTTACCATGTAAAAAAATATATATTTATTTCTAATATCTTACTCTAACATTGTTTATGCAAAGATGAGCACAAGAGTGTGTTCCAGATTGCAGCTCGAACTCGGCCTCCGGACCGACCTGAACGCTTGGGCGGACCTGCACAAAAAGGTGAGCACTCCGACGATCAAGTCAGTATAGGTCGGATTCCAGTTTAGTTCGAGGCCCGAAATCATCGTACCTGATCGGGGAGTGAGGTCCTCTACTTATGGGTGGTAGTCCCGCTAATCTCGCGACGGTTACATTCGGTAATCTCGGGACCGTCGGTTACACCCGGTAATCTCGGGACCGACGGTTACGCCCGATAATCACGCCGCAGACAGTTGCTCACATCGGCCCCTACCGAGCTCCCCGGTAGGTCAGACCTGGGCCAGGTTCACCTCGGCCCTCATACTTAGCATTTGTCGACGTTAGTGGCGGCCATCTCGGCTATCCGAGCTGGGCATGACTCATGAGCCATCTTGGAGCACCAATAGGGGTCCTCCACGTGTCCAGGGTATTCCCTTCCCCAAACATTGGCCCCCTCTCTGTCTGGTCCGATCTCGACCTAGCAGAGAAGTTCATTCGACTTGCTTTGGACACGTGGCGACTTCCTATTCGTGGGAAAATACAACCGTCGCTGAAGATTTATCGTCGGAATATTCAAATATTCCGACGCTTCGGATCTCAGGGAGGATCCTAGCCGCTCGTTGATTACACGTGTACGGTGGGGAAATTCTTC
>NW_019104517.1:1532980-1563233 GCF_001995035.1 Momordica charantia | reverse complement strand
AAAAGAGCTCATGTGAACTACAAAACATGGGTTAAAAACTTAAAATGGTGAGGCTTAAGAGAGACGATGTTGAAATTTGTAATATTTTTGGAGATGAATTTAATATCTATCTTGCTTATCAATTTCCTAGAGCTTGATTTTGTACCCTAATTAGTTTTAGAGTATCGAGGGATTTTTAGGTTGCTTTTTGTTTAAATAATTGTACAATGTAATAGAATTCAAACCTAAGGTAAAAGTAGTAATAATTATCCAATTGAAGGTTTTTGATGAAATTGAAAAGTTTAGAATAAAATTTGACCCGCCACCTATAAATAGATGACCTCATTTCACGCTCAGGTATCAAATCTCACCTCGAACTTAATATTGAGTCCGATCAGAACTGACTTGAGCGTCAGAGAGTTTGCCCTCTTGTGCAGGTTCACTCTTGAGTTCAGGTCAAGCTAGGGACCGGGTTCGAGCTTGGTTCGTTTAACAGCGTTGTGCAATTTTTTGCATAAACATGACTAAAAGATATATTTGGAATTTTACATTTTTTAATTTTTTCCCCACAATACCCTTCCTATGCTTTTTAGAATTTACAAGTATTTTAACAACTCAAGTTCAATTCAAATTTTGTTCCCTACCTTCAAGGGATTTTATCCTAATTATTTTAATTCTTTTATTAGGAAATTTAGTTAATTTAAACGATTACCAGTGTTCCACGGTCCCCATCTCACATTTGATTATCTTCATCAAATTTTGTATCATCCTTATATTAGAAGAATTATCAAAACCACAAGGTCAGTAAATGTATATACTAGTTGATGAAAACCAAAATTAGAATACAATTCGCATATATATCACCATGCAACTCAATCATCAAAATTAAAACGTCTATATAGGTATATACTAATAAATCAACAATTATCAAAAACATGAAAAGTTAAAGATGTATATATCAATTCAAGAAACAACCAAAAAGTAATAACTGAATACATCTATTTATGTTGTACAACTAAAATATCATAATATAAAACTAGTACATGTATATCCTAATAATTAAAACGTCTATATATGTATGTACTAATAATTCAACAATTAACAACACATGAAAGTCAACAGATGTATATATCAATTTATGAACAAAATATGAAAGTCAATAGATCTATTGACTATTGCTAGTACATGTATATCCCAATAATTATCTTGCTCTTCCTCAACTATGTTGAGACATTTTCCTTTTCCCTAAAACATAAAAGTAGAATTAGCTTAGTAAAATAATTTTTAAATAATACTATTCAACACAAACATACATTGAGTTCTTACCTTTTTGGTAGATTCCTTACAACCCAAATTCTTTTTAGGGTTAAGTTTAGTCTGTTTTGTTTTAGTCGATTAAGTCTCCCCCACCCCTCTTTTTGCTAGTCTCCTTCAACATTGGAGTCTCTCCCTGTGTCTTTGATGATTCAATTTGTACATATAAAGATAAAACATCTATGGGATGATCTTTTAAAAAACAAACAAGCCATATGTAAATTGTTGCATCTATATCTCTTCTTCACTGTCTAAGTTGATTGTGCATGTTTCTCTTTGACGTCTTGTTATTCCGGCAACCTTTTAATCGAGTTATTCCTTATCTAACTTTAACTATCTATATATTTTATTTAGTTTTTAATTTACTTAAATATAATATGTTTGTTATAGACAAACAATACTTCTGAAATTTGGTTATTGACAACACTCATGTGGTAGGTACCATATTTATATATTTTTAAAAGTACACCTGAAATTTAGGAAGACAAAAATATCTTTTTAAATTAAGCTTTATAGACAAAATTAGAACAAAGATTTTGCCTCCCTCAAACAGTCATAGTAATGGGCAACGATGACCGGTTTTAGTCTGTGGCGGGAGGGTCGAATCTGGTTTGGATGGATCAAGTGAACGTTGGATTCTAGGCGACTGCGTTTGGCGTGAAGGAATGAGGGGCGGCGGTGCGGCGGCAGCACGACTGCAGGTTAGGCAAGGCGGCTGCAGGGTGGGCGATACAGCAGCGCGGTGGACAATAAAGCGGCGATTGCATTCGACGTGAAGGAACGAGGGGTGGATGACGTGGCGACATGAGGGGGCACGGCGACATGAAGCAGTGAGGGCTGGCGTTCGACGTTCAGCGTTGAGGGGGCGGTGGCGTTCGACAGTGTCCGACGTGGATGGGGGGCGGCGATAACGATTGGATTGTTGGGCGGCTGAGGTTCTGCAAATGAAGATGGAGGCAGGGTTGGGCGGCAGTGGAGGTTCTAAAGGTTGGATTGTTGGAGGCAGGGACTGTTCAAAACTCTTTTGTTTGTTTTTTTTAATTTAAAAAAAAACCAATAAAGGTAATGTTAATTTTCCTTATTTATATTTACCTCTTATTTATAAATCTTCTATTTTAAAGGGATAAATTTCAAAATATACATCAACATAGTCTTATCATTTTTTTTAAAAAAATTGTTTGGGATTTTGGATTCAAAATAAATGAGAGCGCAAGTGTACACCCGTCACAAGTAGTAAAAACGGAACAATTATTCCGAGT
This sequence comes from Momordica charantia, assembly GCF_001995035.1. Next base: position 1,560,681 of record NW_019104517.1, on the reverse strand, counting down.
ATCGATCCTCAGGGACAAATGAAGTCTTTTTATAGGAAATGTTAATGATCGGTGACTTTGTAATTGAATTTTGGGTGACAAATAATAAGAATAATGTTGGTTTTGATATTTAAAAACTCAATGCAATAAACACATCCCAGTTACTTCAAATTAGCTAAAAATACACAAACTTTTTCCAACTAGGCGCCAGGCGCCTCTCATAAATTTTTTTCGGTTTTACTTCGCCATCTTCTTATGTCTAAGTGATTTTGAAGGTTTAAGTTCATTCCTAATATGTCTATTAGAAAAAAAGAACATAATTTAGTAAAAACCAACCGTAACCTTAGGTCGAGGTCCTATGTTTAGGCTACCCGAGCAAAATCTTTATGTCTAAAGTATTCCTCCCTAAAGTTAAATCAGTAAAGTTGTGAAAACGTATCAACCCTTTCAGTATTGATGCTTGGTTAAAACATTAATTGGCCAAATCAATTTTCAACTTATGGAAACAACTTTTAAGTGATAAAAGAGGAGAAAAACGCCTTTTGCCTTGTTGGATTTTAAAAACTTTAACTAACTATCCATAACTGGGCTTGGGAAAAATAAATTTAGCTCATGATAAAGGTAAAACAGAATTTAATGTTCATGGAAGTAGACGACATAATTAAAGGATGAGTAGAATTAAAACAAGTTGAAAATTATGGAGTTGTAACCCGAATGACCCTAACCCATTCTCTTTCAAGATTGGGGAGCAATACTCAATCAATTCCACAAGGTTGTGTGATTACAACTTCGAAATGAGAGATAGGGAAAGAAATGAATATCAAGAAGTTTCTGGAATTTTAACTAAATAAAATCAAACTTACAATTCTAGAATAACAAGCTGGAAATAAAGGGTGAACTTGAAATAAGCAAGATTTAAAACAATAAAAACTCGAAAACTAAAAGAGAAAACGTAAATAAGCTGAGAAGTAAATGTCTAAAGTTGAAATGATCATTCCGGGATGATGAATGAAGAGAATGAGTTGCTGAATTTATAGGGATTTCAAGGTGGTTAGGAGGTTGAGAGCTTCGTGGAGAGCTATCCATTTCAAACACCTTTTGGTTAGGTAGTTGTTGAATTGACAACTTTTAATGCATGGAAGACACGTGGTAGAGCTTGGGAAGGCTTCAAATCACACAAAAGCGTGCGTTTTAAATTAAGAGCAATCTTGAGATTGGGGAAGGCGCCAGGCGCTTAGCTCGGAATTTTTCTGCACAAAAGTGTAATTTCCGTTAGAAATCAACTCTAATGATGTAAAAATGTCCTATGTGCAGGTATAACCTAAGATAACTTAAAATGAAAGATTTTGGATACTATAATAAGCTTAAATCACGGTTTCCGAATTTAAAACATTAGAAAACAGCACACATTTAGCTTCTTTTTACCCTTACGAACAAGGGAAATCAAAAATCTACTCTCAAATTCTAATTAGCAATCTTAAATTAGATTTAAGATAATTATTTTAATTTCATTTATTTGTAAATCTTCTAGTTTAAAGGGGTAAATTTCAAAATATACCTCATTACAATCTTATCAATTTTTTTTTTTAAATCTACTCTCAAATTCTAATTAGCAATTTTAAATTAGATTTATGATAACTTTTTTCATTTCCTTTACCTTTTATTAAATACAGTTGAATCCCTATTATTAAAGGTCGATTGTTTTTGCTATTCGTAAAAATCTTAAATCCCTAAAATTATGCATATATACCTAATTGGTTACAATGGTATATTTGTCGTAACATTTTTTCACTATTAAGAAAAAGTTATTTAGTACAATATCCCATCAGTTTGACCATTTTTCATATTATTAAATTTGACTATTCAATTGACACATAGAACTCAGGTGCTCCTGAATTTCATACTTAAATCTTTTCAAATTTTCTACTTTACTATTAATATACTAAAAATTCTAAATTAGGTATTTCTGTAAAATATTTTTACAAAATTAACGTACTATTTTATTAATATATAGGACATGTGAACATGATTCAAGTTGATTAGCCCTCCCAAAATTTGAAGTTGGGTGAGAAAATGGTAAGATTTTAAAACTTTTGGTATTTATTCTATAATACATGTAACAAGTTGAACAAAGTTCAACCTTGAGGTGAGAGCTGAAGTAGAAGTTGCATTGTAGATAAAAAAAAAAACGCAAAACCATTCAAATTTAAGAAGACAAAAAAATATATTTTTAAATTGAACTTTATAGGCAAAATCCGAACAAAAATTTTACCTTAATCAAACAGTCAGAGTAATGAGCAACGACGACCGGTTTTAGTCTAAGGCGGGAGGGTCGAATCTGGTTTGGATGAATCAAGTGAACGTTGGATTCTGGACGATTGCATTCGGCGCGAATGAATGAGGGGCAGCGGTGTGGCGGCAGGAGGGCAGCGACATTGCTGCAGGTTGGGCAAAGCGGCGTGGGGTGCGCATTGCAGCAACGAGATGGGCAATGCGGCGGCGACTGCGTTTATCGTGAAGGAACGAGGGGCGGATGACTTGGCGACAAGAGGGGGCGCAGCATCGTGAAGCAGTTAGGGCCATCGTTCAGTATTGAGGGGGCGGCGGCGTTCGGCGGCGTCCGAGGTATATGGAGGGCGGCTCAGGGTTGGGCGGCGGTAAAGGTTGGATTGTTGGACGGCGAAGGTGGTGAGGGTTGGATTGTTGGAGACATGGTACTGTTCAAAACTTTTTTATTTTATTTTAAAAAAAAATTAATAAAGGTAATGTTAATTTTTCCCTCTAATTTATAAATCTAAATTGGTAAATTTCAAAATATACATCAGCACAATCTTATCATTTTTTAAAAATCTATCTTCAAATTCTAATTAGCAATTTTAAATTAGATTTAAATCATTTTTTTTTATTTGTAAATCTTTTAATATAGAGGGGTAAATTTCAAAATATACCTCAAAGTCTTATAACTTTGTCTTAAATCTATTTTCAAATTCTAATTAGCAATTTTAAATTAGATTTATGATCATTTTTTTAATTTCATTTACTTTTTATTAAATACAGTTGAATCCCTATTATTAAGATCAAAATTATTTTTGCTATTCGTAAAAATCTTAAATCCTTAAAATTATGCATATATATCTAATTGGTTACAAGGTATATTTGTCTTTTAACTTTTTTTTTTTCAGTATTTAAGAAAAAAGTTCATTTAGCCATTATTGCAATATCTCATAGCTTTGAGCATTTTTTAAAACGTGTTATTAAATTTGATCATTCCTGCAATTGCACCTTTATTTTACTCAAAAAAGAAAAAAAAACAATATCTTTCACTTCTAGAAAAGCAACTAAATATCTCAGTGACATTGATTAATTTACAGAGATGAATAGTAATACAATGAACATGGTTTACTAATTTGTTAAAAAAAAAACATGGTTTACTAATACCCTAGAAATCATATATATGCAAAACAAAAAGAAAGACTATAATAAGAATTGATCATAAATTTGAAGTGGAAGATCAACTATGTTATTCTTTATATTATTTGTCATTACATATATTAAAAACTCTCCCTAAAGAAAATACCCTTTATTGAATCCTCTATCTTTAATTCTTTATTATGGTTTGGTGGGTCAATTTTGTACCACTAGCTAAGAGCTTATTTAAATTAAAAGATGAAGCAAATAATCCAATTAACAACCATTAAAGTGCCATAACTTTTGTTGGTTTTTATATCCAAGTCTTTCATTAATATTTTTGATAGATTTTAATTTTGTGGGGCAAAGATTTGCTTGTTAAACTTTGGAAATATCCAACCAAGATCCCTAAGATAATTCAATTTAATGCTTCTTTTATATTTATATATAGTCTCTCTCTTCTTTTTTTTTCGGAAGATGAAGGGGCAATTGCCCAGAAAGAAAACTACACAATAGTTAAACGGGGCATGGTGGCCCCAGATAAATCTGTCATCAGCAATGGATATAACCCTCTAGGAGGATTTTCACAAATATGGACCCCAAGAGGGCGTCGACAGACTCTGATAGCTAACCAGTCCGCACAGTAATTGGTCTCTCTATAGATATGCTTAATCGAAATATTCCAATCCTGATCCATCAGTTGTGTGATCTTCCTCAACAATGGTTGGATGATGGTATTAGGCCGAGAGTGGTTCAGAATCATATTGCAAGCTACAATAGAATCTGTTTCTATTTCCAAAGAGCGGCAACCTAGTTCCCAAGCCAACTCTAAACCCGTTAAGATTCCCCACAACTCTGCTACCAGAGCCGTTGTGCTTCCAATATTTTTCTGAAAGCCTTTAATCCAATTCCCCTCTGAATTCCTTATGATCCCTCCTGCCCCTGCCATACCCGGATTACCTTGTGAAGATCCATCTGTATTCAATTTCCAACAATTAATTGGAGGGGGAGTCCATGTGATATTGACCCAGCTTCGGACTGGTTTTCTGACAAAGAGGCCACTCCGATGTACATGGTTCCAACTTATCATACTCCGATGTTTAAGTTAGTGTGTGAACTTAAGAAGAGAGTAGCAAAGAGTGGTATGAGAGGAAATAGTGTATCTTTGAAAGTTCATGACCCCTCGTATTTATAGAACTTTGGAGGTGATTGGGTTGACTTTGGCCGAGGTATGGCCGACCTAAGGTGTTGGCCGAGGTGTAGCCGACATATGTGTGGCCGTGGTGTGAGGCTGAGGTACGATCGACCTATAGCAGACCTAAGTTGTTGGTCGAGGTGCGTGGTCGACCTATGGCCGACCTAAGTTGGCCGAGGTATGGTTGACCCAAACTGGCGAGGCCATGACTGATCTATGCAAGGCCGAGGTGAGGCCGACCTATGGCCAACCTAAGTTGTTGACCAATGTGTGGCCGATTTATGACCTAGCTACCTAAGTGGTTGTCCGAGGTGCCCTCTCGTGGCCGAGCTCGAGGTGATGGCTGACCCATGTCCAAGCTCATGCTGAGCTATATGGTGTGTGAAACTATTGGTGGAGCTTTGCCCACCTATAACTGCTCTAATTACGCCCTATCTCCACCCTATGCCGTACTAAAATAGCTCTACCAACCTATATAGGCATGGCTTTAGTGTATTTTTAGCGCGACTTTAGTGTATGTTTTTTTATGTGTTCTTTGAGCGGTTTTAGTGCATCCTGCCGTGCATCATTTAGTGCATCCTTTAAAAAGAGCTCTAGTAGATGACTTTGTGAGGAGAGAGATCTTATAGCTTAAGCTCGGATAAATTAATCCAACACTGTGAATTGAAAAATTATCAAAGGTATTTCTATTGATCTTTTCAAATTTAGTAAAAGAAAAAGAATAGAAAAAAATATATTATTAATGTTCTTTCGGGTAAAAAATTAATGTTATCAAATGGCTCTACCAAATTTGACCTACATTAATATACCATATAGTTTTTAAAGCTGTGTAGAAGCTTAAACTTTCTGGGTCAAAAAACTCCCAAAATGATTTTGTGTGTTCATATATATGAGGGAATGCTTATGAAGTTTTGACCTTATTTATGAAAGAAAACAAGAAACTGATATGAAATTCAAAGATTGTAAATTTGGAGAGTTTGAGAGGGCAAATCAGTCAGGAAAAGCTGCTTGAATAAGAAGAATAAAAAGTTTTTTATGTTTATTTATTCCAAGAAACTTACTCCTCCCATCTAAACCCATTAGGTTAATTAATGCCATTCACAATTGTCTGGGGATGAAAGTATCGTGGACACGTGAAGTTGGTGTTTAGAAATAAAAGAACATTCCAGGTCCACTTAGAACCTGTCGAGGAGACCCAATTTGTCCATATACAAGGTTAAGTGTAAAGGCAAGGGTTCGACCTGAACGAGTTCGATCGGCTCAAACCCGACAGGTTCGACATGACAAAAGATAAGGATAACCGCCAGTCGTGAGTGCTGTCGGGCCCACTACCTAAAAATAGAGAGCCTCATTTCACACTCAGGTATCGAATCTCAGTTCGAACTTATTATTGAGTCCGATCTATACTGACTTGAGCGTCGGAGAGTTCGCCCTCTTGTGCAGGTTCACTCTAAGGTTCAGGTCGGGACGGAGATTGGGTTCGAGCTAGATTCGTAAATTGTGTTGTGCAACTCCTTGYATAAACAACAATCATCTGCACATTCCATTGACTTGAAATTATCGAGTGATTATGGATTTGAATCTTTTCAAAAGCTTGCATTTTGGCTCCTGAAAGTTCAATAGGAAAAAGGCCGGGTGCATGTTCTAAACAAAATTAAACGATTGTGACTCGAATAGATGGTAGTGAATGAAAATTTGTCTTTTGATCCTAAGAAAATGTGCAGGTGCCTTGGCTATTTAACTATGTTCAAATAAGTATTTCAATCGAGTCTATAAGTTTTATTTTTTTTTTTTGAAGTACGACAATGAGATGGGAAATTCAAATTCATGATTTTTTGGTCAGAGTAAGGTGCCAATTACCGCTCTATTAAATTTGTGTCGGCATCGAGCCTATAGAGTTTGAAAAACAAGAAGAAATAAATCTGTCTCATTTACTATATCGAAGTTAACTCTCAAGTTAATAAATTTGGAAGATTCACATAGGATGACTCTTGTAATGGGTTAAACACTAAAAGCAATTTTTATCTCCAATCTTAATCTCTAAATTTGAACAAAATGGGATTTCTCCACGTGTCCAGACTCCTTTTTTCATCCCTAGTATTATCTTTCCTTTTATTGGAAAAAGTTAGTGGAAAATGGTCTGCTATTTCTTTAAATAAAAAAAAAACCAATTGGTATGGTTTCATAAATAATCCATTAGAGAATTGGGTTTTACTCTAATGGGCCGATTATAAATTTTTGGCTTGGGCTAGTAATTCGGCACCTAGATCAAAGAAAATTTGTGGAACTCAAGATCAAATTGTAAAAAGAAGGGATAAGTACGTTGATCTATCGATAGATACTAATTACACAAACAGATTCATTTTTTAAAATTTACATTTTTGTCTAAAAATATACTAAGATGGAACCATTAGTATCTTACCAATATATCTTTTTTTATATATATGTAATTAATTATTAAAATATGAAAATTTAAAATAGAAAAATGGTTGATTTGGACAGTTTATGTTTTAAATCCCTAAAATACGGCACCTCTTCACCCTCTTAAAACAAACTTCCCAATTTTTAGTTTTTTCTTTCTTCTTCCTTCGTATTCTTCATTTTCACTTTTCACCATTATTTCCGACTGTCCACAGTCACCCACCGCCTCCTTCAACGCCCGTTTAGTCATTAGGAGGTTGGATTTTAATATTCCACTATTTTGCTCCTGGTTTCATATTTTGTTTCAATTAATGTTTATTTCGATGTTTGGTTAAATTGTAGCACACATGCATATCAATTTTAGTCATTTGGGGATGATTTAGGGGTGTTTTATGAGTGATTTTGGGGTATTCATAACATCGGAATTAAAAGGAATTTTCACTGTTGTTTTAAAAACTATTTTTTACAAATGGATTGATTTTTTTTTTTTGAGAAATAAAATAAGAAAATTAAAACAAGGGAACAGATTCCATTGCAATAGAAAGCCAATTTGGGAACGTGACCATCCACCTCCTTTCTCCTTCGATTTCCATCGCCTTTTTTGCTAAGACGTGGGCCGCATTGTTCTTCTCCCTACAGATGTGGTTAATTGCTATGACATTCTTCTCTTCCACCAACTTGGATACTTCTTCCACCAGCCAACAAATCTCAGTTAGGTTAGTATCTTTCTTGATGAGACGAAGTGCTTCCAAAGAATCAGATTCCAAGTAAAGAGGCCAGCAAGTGTTCATGTCAATTGAATGAAGACCTTAAATCGCCATTAATTCAAGAAATTTTATTGATCTGTTAGCTCTTGTTTCACAACATCTTGCAAGAATCGCTTCACCTCTCCAATTTCGCACGATCCAACCCAAGCCTTCAACACTATGATGTTCATTCCAGGCAGCATCAGTGTTGATTTTCCAGAAATTCGTAGGCGGAGGACTCCAGCCAGTGATTATTCTGTTTCTTTCCTCATTTGATTCAATGCGGATCTGGTAATTGCCTCTAACTCTCGGAATATCTGTTGTTGAGAAGTTTTGTTCATCTGGCTTGACGTCTGCTTGGAATTTCTCTATTGAATTGCATAGATCATGGTCAATTGGAGCTCACCCTATGAAAATTGCTCTGTTCTTGTGCTCCCATATCTGCCATGCTATTATAATTCCAGTAGCGGTCTCTTCTTCAGTTGTGTTGTCAATGATCCAACTCCAGTAGTCTTTAGCTTTCCATTGTGTTCTGTCCAAAACAAAAGAGGACGGATAAATAAGAATATACTTAGCCCAAAGGTGCTTTGTTACCTTGCATCCCCATAGTAGATGTTCTATTGTCTCGTCCTGTTTCTTGCACAAGCCATACAAAAGGTTAGTAGAAATTCCTCTTTTACACAAATTTGTTTTGGTGGGAATGATATCGTGATAAAGCTTCCAACAACAGATTTTGATTTTGGGAAGAACTTTTATTTTCCAAAAAGTTTTCCACCATCTGCTATTGTACTCCTTGTTAGAAGAGGACACTAGGCTCGAGTTCTTCATGTCCATGCCGAGGCGATAGGCGCTTTTGACACTGAAGACACCCTTTTTATCAAGATTCCATATCACCTTATCTTCTCTACACTCTTTTGGTAATGGAATGTTTAAAATAGTTTCAGCATCGTGCTCGTTGAAATAAGTTCTGATTATATCTTCATTCCAAGTTCCCCTCTCTCTTATCAAGAAAGCCACATTGTGATAGCGTATTGGATTTTGGACTTGGAAAAGACACCTATTTCCATTTCCCGGCAGCCATGGATCTGTCCCAATTGTCACTGAGGAGCCATTTCCAATTCTCCACCTATGACGTTTAACAAAAAGCTCCTTGCCCCACATGTGCTTCTCCAAATCAATGAAGGGTTTTTTCCCAACTCAGCTTTCATAAAAATGCCATGATTGTAATATTTACCCCTCAAAACTTTAGCCAAGAGATTGTCAGGATGTTGGGTTAGACGCCAGCTCTGTTTAGCAAGCATAGCTTGGTTGAAAACACCAATATCTTTGAAGCCCATACCCCCTTGGTCTTTGCTTATACATAGCTTCTTCCAACTTTTCCAATGAATTTTCCTTTCCTTTTCATTAGAGCCCCACCATAACCTAGCATAAAGCGAATTAATTTCAGTACATAAGCTCGTGGAAAGTTTGAAGCAGCTCATAGTGTAAGTTGCGATGGCTTGAGCTACAGCTGTTATAAAGATCTCCTTGCCCCCGATGGAGAAGATCTTCTCCTTCCAACCCTGCAATACTCGCCATACTTTATCTTTAATAGAACTGAAAACTTGACATCTGTTTCTCGAAGTTTGAGAAGGAAGACCCAAGTATTGGCCAAGAGTATTGGTGTGGTTAACTTGGAGCTCTGGTTTAATGCAATCCATAGCTTCTGGTTTTTTATTCTTGCTCACCATGAACATTGATTTCTCAAAATTCACCATCTGCCTCAAAGCTCTTTCGTAAGTGCTCAACACGTTCTTTATAGTGACACAGACTTTTGGAATAGCTTTAAAGAATAACAAGCTGTCATCTGCAAAAAACAAGTGAGTCATAGGAGGACAATTTTTATTAATATGCAAACCTGAGAAGTTATTATTTCTTTCCTCCGTGTTGAGAAGAGTTGAAAGACATAAGAGGACTAAGCAAGGTGAGAGTGGGTCGCCTTGACGAAGACCTCTATCAGGCTTGAAGGACTTGCTTGGAACCCTGTTTAAAAGGATTGAGAAGCTAACAGACTCCACACAATTCATAATAAGCTCAATCCATTTGTCATAGAAGCCCATTTTAGCCATAACTTTCCAGAGAAAGATCCACTCAATACGATTGTAGGCTTTGCTCATGTCCAATTTGAGGGCCACCATTCCTTCTGAACCAGATCGTTTATTGTTGGTATGGATGCATTCAAACCTGACAATAGCATTGTCTATTATCAATCTTCCTGGAACAAAAGCAGAATGCGTTGGGGAGATTACATAGTCCAGGACATGTTTTAGTCGGTTAGCAAGAACTTTAGAAATGATTTTGTAGATAACATTGCAAAGACTAATGGGTCGGAAGTCCTTCAGATTATTTGCATGTTTCTTTTTGGGGATGAGAATAATAAGTGTTGTATTGAGAGAACCAACATCAACCCTATCATTAAGCACTTTAAGACAAATTTCAGTAGTCTCTTTGCCCACTATCTCTCAATAATTTTGGTAAAACAAAGCTTGCATTCCATCCGGACCGGGTGCTTTTGTTGGATGCATTCCTTTGATGGCCAAATTTATCTCGTCTGGGGTGAAAACCCTTGTCAAATCTTTATTCTGGTTTTCTGTCACTTTGCACGGAATAGCTTCTAAAATTTTGGATATGTCTTCCAAATGTGGCCTAGCTGAAGCAAACAGGTCTTTAAAGTGCTCCAAAGCAATAGTCTCCATCTTCTCATCTACACTGGTCCATCTCCCATCGCAGTCAACTAGCCCAGTAATTCTGTTATTTCTCCTTCTTTGACTCGCTCGGATGTGAAACCACTTAGTGTTTCTATCCCCCCACTTGAGTCAATCCTCCCGAGCTCGTGTCTCCAATATATTTCATCATCTGTCAAAAGATTTTCAAGTTCTTTTTCAGCTCGCAACATGTCTTCTCTCCAGTTGTTCCTACGACTTTCCTGAATTATTTGGATCACCTTCTCTTTTTTTGTTATAGCACCTCGGATTGAACCTCCCACCCTTTCTAGATTCCAAGCCTTTAGCTTCCTTATACATTGGGCAAGTTTCTGTTGGAATATGATAGGATTCTGACCTCTTTTTTCATCCCAAATATTTTTTATCAAATCCTTGCATTCTGAGTATTTGGTCCAGCCCTCTTCAAACCTGATGGATCTTGGTTGCCTTCTATTGCTTTGATTTTCCTCCACCACTCCCAAACTGCTAGAATGGGTCTATGATCTGATGCTAAGAATTCGAGATGATGGACCTCAAAAAAATCACAAATATGATCCATTCCTATATTCACCAAAAAGCGATCTAATCTTTCCCAAATATAACCCCCCTGATAATGCTAGTACAGGTGAATTGATCACCATTAAAACCAGCATCCATGAGGCTGCAAAGATCAAGCATTTCCTTGAAATTATTCATCTCAGAATGTCTCCTATCAGCTCCCCCTTCCTTTTCACTCTCGGAAGTAATTTTGAAGTCCCCACCGAAAATCCAAGGGAGGTTTGAGATACTGTGAAGTCTCTTAATGAGAGTCCATGACTCTGAACGTCTTTCAGTAACCGGATGACCATAGACACCTGTAAATCTCCAATTCCGATCATGTTCTTTGATAATAGCATCGATGTGACCTACAGAATACGACATGATGTGCACATCTATTTCAGCCTTCCAAAGAAGCATGAGACCGCCGCTGTTTCCATTGCTTGGGACATTAAAACAATTATCATAATGGATCGTTCTTTTCACTATATCATTCAGCTTGTTTCGCACTTGGTTTCCATGAGGAAAACCAATTGGGGATTGCTATTGAGCACCACATGTTGTAGTGCCCGTAATGTTCGAGGATTTCCAATCTTCGAACATTCCAACTTAAGGTTTTCATTGGCTTTTGCGGGGCTGTTCAGCAGCCTCCACCGATAGAATAAAGCTGTTTTCTTTCGCTTCAGTAGTGCAGATTTTCTTTCCATCAGGCCCAATTCTGTCCATTGTGAGTTGATGCTTACTCCCAGGTAAAGGGAATTGAAACTCTGGAATATCCATACTGTTTCCTGCTGCTTTATTTTCGCCTCTTACTACTCTCTCCCATTTCCCGTGACTGATAACCTCCATCAATTTTCCTTTTGTTGCTAATATGCATTTTGGTTGGGTTGCCTCGGCTTCACAGCCCACTTGAGTGTTGGAAAGCCTTTCTTGATGAAATAAATCATTTTGGGCTTCTCTTTTTTGGCCCATAACATTTTTACCTTTATCAATTAGAATTTGCTGAACTGGTGGATGATAGCTATTGGATCCATTTATTTGATTTTCTTTACAATTTGAACCCTCAAAATCAGCAATTGTGAAATCTTCATTTAATTGTTGTATTTCCTTTTCAGTGCCACGATCTTCTCCTTTCGATCCTTCATTTCCTAATTTGGATTGCCGTCCACCAGAATTCAGCACCGCCGTATCGCTGACTGAGGGGTTCAGTAAATCGTGATCTTTCTCCAGCATTTGATTTTTTTGGTTCCCTCTATCCGCACAATCATCATCATCGTCTTCCTCATCAGAATACCACTGAGAATTGAATCTTCCTTTTCCTCTTCCCCTTGCCGGAGTTCCTCTCCCTCTTTGTGTTATTTCGTTTAAGGTGGGTCGGTTCTCTCAACCATGGCCCATATTGAGGCTCCTCTTCGTCTACAATTGAATCATCAGCACAGTTCTTTACCACATGATCCAATTTTCCACATCTGTAGCAAAAGTCCGGGAGCTTTTTGTAGGTAATCAGTATCCACTTTTCATCCGACATAGAACCAACTTTAATCAGAATACCTCGGCGCAGAGGTTTGCTCACGTCAATCAAGATTCTAACTCTCAATATCTGTCCCCAACATTTGCCTTCTTCATCTGTTTCAATTTTCTCAAATCGCCCAACTAGATTGCCAAGCGCTACTGCCGATTTCCTGGAATAACAAGCAAAAGGCAATTCATGAAAATGGATCCAGAATGGCGCGTACCTGAATTCGAGTTCATTAAAATTGCTGTCTGCACGAGGTTCCTCTATAATCATCAAAGCTTTGTCAAAAAACCAAGCTCCGTTGTTTATAACTTTTGTTTTGTCCCTTTGGTATTTGAAATAACACAGAAAAATATTCTTGCCTACATTCTCAATCTTCACCACTATGTTGTTCCATATTCGGGGCATCATCATTTTGAACATCTCCTCTTTTATATTTTTGGCTGTCATCAGTTTACAAACAATAGCATTTTCAGCTTGTTTCTCTGAAGATTCAATTTCCTCTTCTTCCAAATCAAAAATCTTCCTTTTATCCTCTGTTGTCAGTTTCATCCTCTCTACCTGAAGACTGAGTAGATCCTCATCCATACTGCTTGGAGAAGCCGGTAAAAATGGCAGAAAAAGCTGTCCCTCCTTCAACACCACGGTTGCCAAACCCTACGTAGACTCAGAGAGAGAAAACGAGGTCCCATCAAAATCTTCTCTCATGTATGTTTACTTCAAGGAGATCCAAATGGGTTGATTAATCTATGTTCAACTACTGTGATTATTGAGCCATACATGTTGGGCTTTTTTAGTGATATACTCGTATATAATTTTGTTGAAATATATACGCATATAGAACCAATTAGCTAATTTGAAGCTTGATTTTAGTGAATCGATTCTACATACGACACTCAACCCTTATGATTTATAGTCGGATATAGTTTATAATTCTATATATGTGTATGTTAAAATGATTGCCATTTTGGGATATAGTCGTATATAATTTCATATTTAACATATAGGTCTATATGAGAATTGTTGTGGTAATTTCAATTGATTATATCTTCTGTTAATCTGTGTTAAGATTGTTGCTTGGCTTAGATTGTGGTACTGAACATCTGAGATTGAGTTATTTGATTATCGTGTTATTTGATTTCGTTGGTTGTTTAGTCTATTGGGATATAATAGTATATAGTTTATAATTATCTTTTCCTTTTCRATGATGCAGGAAAGGTATTGAAATTGAGCAAAAAACAATTGGAATGAAATGAAGTAAAATCCGGCGACCGATTTAGTAGAATACTTTAAGGAGTAAATTAGGAGATTGATTGTGAGAATAATTGATTTGGCCCACAATAATTTAATTATTGGAATATCAAATTTGAAAAATTAAATTTTTTACATTTAAATAAAAAAATAATTTATAATAAATATAAATGCAGAATGAGGGCAAAATTGATATTTAGGAAAAATTTTAAATCTAGAAATCTAAAACGTGTAAACATTGGACATTTGTAGGGGTGTAACGAACCAAACCGACCCGAATAACCGATCCGAACCGAACAACTTTCTGGTCGGTTTCATGATTTTTTTGGTTCGGGTCGGTTTTGACCCGAATAATATTTATGAGAAATGTGAAGTCCTACCCGTTTTCTTTACCTTCTCCCTCTTGTTCTCTCTTGACAAGTAGCCACTGCCCACGAAACGAAACCCCAACAAGCGGCAGTGACTCCAATGGCAACACGCAACGATGACTACAACGGCAGCACGCGACGATACTCTGCGACATAAACCCTCTCTGTCTCTCTCTGACGTGAATGGAGCCCAACGGTGACGACTCCAACAACGGAATCCTCTCTCTCTATACCTCATGGGCTACGGAATCCCTCACCGGTGGAAGAAGAAGGAAGAAAGTCGAAGAAATTTGTTTTAATTTCTCCCTAGCTCAAACCCACTTATCCCAATGAATGATTAAAAGAAAAAAAAAACTTTTAATTTATCTCTGGAATAGAGGTATCCCAAATGGATAATAAACTTGTTTTAATTTCTCTCTCAGATCAAGGTATCCCAAATGAATGATTAAAGAAAATAAAAAGATCTCACACAAATCAAGAGAAGTCCCGAGAGAAAAGACAAAAAAAAAAAAAGCAATGAAAAGATATAAAAATAAAAACCGAAAAATGACCCGAGATGACATGAACCCGAACCGAATTGATTGGAGTTCGGGTCGGTTCAGTTTTCTCCTAAAACCAACCCGACCCGAAATATTTATACCAATAGACATTTGTGAAAATAAGTTTCCAAAATAAATCGGTTCAAGATATTATCTCTTACCAAAATGGCCTCAATTTCTTTTTTTAAGGTAAATTACACCGATAACCCATGAAGTCCAATAATTTTAAAATTATACTTCCAAATTTTTAATAGTAAATAGTAAATGTTAAACTCTCAGATTTAAATTTCCTTATATATATTACCCTCAAATTGAAATATTAGTGATAGATCCGCTGCTGGAAATTCATCCATGAATCTTAAATCTGTTGCATTAAAAAATTTTGCCTCAAATCTACTCATCTTATTTATTGTACTTAAAAAAATTACAATAAAACTCAAACAAAACAACGAAAAAGATCTAAAAAGATCCTTGATGTAATTAAATGTGTTAAATTTCATACAACAAAATACATGGAAACCAAAATATATATATATATATATATATATATATATATATATATATCCATAAAAGGGTTCAACCATGGATTAGTTATTTTGATTCTTGAATACCTCAACTTTTTCAATGGACATGAAAAACGAAAGCTTAAATAGAAAGAACAATAATGAAAGAATAGTATTTTATAGTTATTGCTAATTGACCTTTTGAATACCAAAAATATAAAAGAAAGAACAAAGGCAAAAACTTTAATATAGAATAGTGATATGTTAGTGTCGGGTCTAGCGTGAGAGATGATAGCCACAAGAAATGAGATCTTATTTTTAGAATCATCCAATTTCTCTTTTTCTTTTTCTTTTTTTCTTTCATTTTTTTAATTGCCAACTACATAGTTTGCCCTCTCGAGCATATTGATTAGCACTACTAAAGTTAATAGTTTCTTTAACTATCTTAAGTTGTCTAATGGTATTCTTATGGGTGTTTCCTATGATTCGACCAAGATTATTTTTATGGATATTGGATGTAGAAGAAATTAGTGCAAAATGAAAAACATAAGCAATTGAAGAAGAAAAAAAAAATATAAATATGACACTTTTGAGAGGACTCTCTCTCACTCTCTAAGCCTCCATCCATGGCTTCTCACTTACTTTTCACACATTTTTAATACATGGGGTCACACCTTCTATTTTAGGTCAGGGATCTCAAACAAAGAGACTTTTCGAAGCCATTAATCACTATCCTAGACATGCCTTAAATGGAATTCTTAAAACTCCTTCTGGTTCGAGAAATATTTGTTAAGTGATAAATTTTGGTCAATTACCAAGTGCTGCATCATTATTTTAAATACATGACAAAATTATATTTGAGACTAATCATAAATTTACACTTGTCCGGTAAACTCATCAGAATAAAGCCCGTTTAAGACGACTCACAAGACTTTATAAATACAGGAGGTCACATCTTATTTAAAGGGGAGCATCCAGAACCATCGACAATCATCTAGAGCCAAGCAAACTCATCAGAGTCATATCAAAAAATTTTAGAATTATCAAAGAGCCACAATTCTTCTGAAGATTCATAAAGCACAAGAAGACTTTGTGACGATGCGAATACTTCAGGAATTGGATCATCTCTTCACAAGCCAAAGACTTAGATGAGCTATAAGTTGAGGACTTCATTAGGCTACAAGTGGAAAACATCGACAAGCTATAAGCCGAAAACTTCAACAAGTTATAAGTCAAATACTTTGATTAAGCTACAAGTGAAGAATTTCAACAAGCTATAAGCGGAAAACTTCATCAAGCTACAAATCGAACTACTTGAACAAGCTGTAAATCGAAAACTTCATCAAGCTGCAAGCTGAAGAACTTCATCAAACTACAAGTTGAAGAATTTTGTCAAGCTACAAGCTGAAGAATTCATCAAGCTACAAGTCAAAGACCTCAAATATCTCCATGAAGCTTAAAATTGAAGACCTCAAAGATCTTTTAACAAGCTAGAAGTTAAAAGACACCCATCTTCTTGATACGAGAAGAAGTTCATTAGCTCTCAAATCAAGTTGCATCAGAAATTAAATAATAGAGATTGTAATACTAGCTTATACATAAATATAAATCAAATTTATCAAATTCGAGTTTCTCTTCTGAGAAATCTCTCACAAACCATACTATTTTAGGTCTAAGATAATTTCTAGAGCTCGGTTGAACATCTTTATTTACAATCTTCAGAATTAATCTAGAAAAAACTAATTAGTCAGTGTTATATTTTATTTTAGCACTCTCCCACAACAGAACTAGTCTAGCTCTTTTTAATCATCACAAGTTGTTGGCACAAGGCATGCGTGGATGCACTTAGCCCTTTCATGAATAAATCTACAATTTGATTTTCACTTCTTATGGATTGCATCTCAATTTCTTCCTGAATTACTTATTCTCTAATGAAGTGATAATGAACCTTAATATGCTTGGTTCTTGTAGGTAATACTAGATTCTAAAAAGATATATTGTTATCACAATTCACAATACTTATCGATTATGTTTGTACTCACTTTAATGAGATTTCTATTTTTTTTACAGATATTTATGTAGATGATGACGACAACATTGAAGATGACTTTAGCATTGATGATGAGGAGCCATAAGTATGTTCAAATTGATTTTTAGTTTATAGTTTTATTTCTAACTAGACCATATTTTTACCTTGCTTTATTTAAAAACAGATTTTATAATTTTTGCTAGTAGAGATTTCATATTTTATGTGTGATTAAGTTATGTTTTTTTTAATGAAAGAACAAGTTTTTTTTTGTAAGGAAGATATATTTTTGACCTATCAAAATTATCAACTTTGCACCAATCTTCTAGAATAAAAGGAATGGATGAAACTTGCAAAATAAAAGGATAACACATCGATGTGGTGCTAGCCACACACACTCTGAAGCTTAAGTTAGAGTTGAAGTTTAATGTGAGGCGTAGCTAAGAGTAGAGTTCTATCGCGTCCCTCAATTATGAGTATTTCTTTCTATTTATAGCGGAAAAAATCTATAGTCAATAAGATATCTTCTTCTAAATATAGGGAAAATCCTAGGGCCATCGGCATATGTTCTCCTTTTGAATTCCTCAAATAAAGGGAATTCAAATTATAGAATATAGGGATTTTTCCTATCTATTAGCCCCCACTCTCAAAGTTGATAATGAGTTAGATGAAATGTCAAACTTCTACTTCGAGAGTATTTGACATAAATCCACTATTGGTCATTTATTGTTGGCTTTCTAGCTCGTTGATGTTGATCAACCTTTTGACTTGTTGATCTTGATCGACCTTATAACTCATTAATCCAAATCAGCCTTATAGCTTGATGTCTCACTTCACCTTGATCGGTCTTACTTCTAACTATGGCCCCCACTCTTTTGATGAGATCGTTCTAGGTCTAAGGTCATCATGGGACAAAAACCTCTATCTTGAAAGTAGTTAAATTTTCATGCTAGGTCTAGTCTGGAATCAATGTGATGTTCCATTTATTGTGATTTTTTGTAGCTTATTCACCTCGGAAGTTAATGTCCCGTTTAATCCAACGTTTGGGTAGAGTTTATAAGGGTGAACTTCTCTGATATCATAGATCCATTATGTGAAAGTAGTGTTCACAAAGAAATCGATATGTTTTGGATTTCAAGATGCGTGAGGTCAATTATGCCTTTGGGAAGAGGTGATAATATTTAGGACTACCAACTATCCTTCTAAGGTATGACAGGGGGAGTAAGTTAGTTTTTGCTTTGCTTCTTTGGGAAATACGAGTAGATTTATTAATTTGTTTATCATAAGGATGAGTAGGAACTCTATGTTATGTTGTTTTCAATGTCTATGTCGAATTTGTTTACTTGCCTCCTATCGCCTTTAGAATTATTATCTTCAAACTATCTGTTTTTCTCTTTGAACGATGACTAGATGAGTAAGTCAACTTTTTTACCTATTCATCTGTGGAAGAGAGAACAATTGAATATTTCTTCTGAGTGATGATAGATATGAATGGTTGTTCTTATTAGTTCTTCTAGGTAGCCGCCTTGTCTATATGTTGCTTGACTTGTAGAATTTTCACAAGATCAAGTTCTTTATTTGATCGACTTGATATGTAGGACTCTAAGTGATTGTTTGTGTTGCTTCCAAGGAACTTGATGAAACTTCTTTCTTCTAGGTGACGGTAGATATGAAATACTGGTCCTCTTAAGGGTTGCCTTGTCTAAGGTCTGATTGATCGGTAGAATTTTCACAAGATCAAGTGTTTATTATTAGATTTACTTGGTCGGCTCGATCTATATGACTCTAAACATGACTAAGCGACAGTTTGTGTTGCTTCAAAGAAATTGATGAAATTCTTTCTCAACTCATTTCTCATTCTTGGTTCTCGGCCTTAGGCTTGTTCTTAGCCTTGGGCTTGTCTCTCGACCTCAAGCTTGTTCTTGACTTCAAACTTGTTCTCAGCTTCAAAATTGCTATGAGCTTCGGGCTCGTTTCTAGATTTTGGATCGTTCTAAAATTTGAGCTCGTTCTTGACCTCCTTATTTTTTTTGCTTTTAATCAAACGTCTTAGGCTTTAGGAATTGTTTGCCGACTTTCAGTTTTATACCTTTTTCGAGTTTTTAATTAGCCTTATTGAATTGTTGTTACTTTCGAGGCCCCCATTTGAGGAATTTTTTAGAGTATCAAAACGAAAATTTACTCAAGTATGCAGCATAGAAAACAATTTATTTAAATCAATCTAAAACATCACAATAGAATAAAACATCACAGAAAAAATAATGCTTAAATAAAATTTATGAGAAATAAATAACGTACTTAAATTCTAATTCAGCCAGGCCGTCTTCTCCTATCCCAATTTGTTAGGGTTTGGTTAGTCAAGATTTGGCTACCTCTTCGATTATCGAAACATCTTACTTTTACAAATCTGATGTTGAAAGGGGATAGGTATCATAAATTCAACTTCATTCAAGTGTGGGTCAGCATGTGGAAGTAGCCAAAAGGAAGAAATTTTCGAGCATTGGCATCGCGTATCTAGTTCACCTTTACAAATTTGGGCTTGACGTCGTCGAAGGCCACTTTTACAGAGGGAGCCACTGCCATGGAAGGTTCGAGCGCCGCAGGTCGCTGCAGATTTCTAGGATTCGTTGCTACGACACTGGATCTTGTGCTATGTTGTTGTGGTTTGTGGTTGCAACATCTTGACAACACCTCGCCATCAGATATGTTGAGTTTAATGCTACAGGATCACCAAATCTTGGTTCTTGCCACCGAGATATGTGCGTCGTTCACCTCTGGCCTGAGTCGCTCGCACTCCTACTCGACAAAGAGAGAGTCATTGCTAATCACCATCTATGATCTATTTGTCAGAGGGGTTTGTCGAATTTCACTTCAGTAAGGGAGGTGGTTTACCCTTCATTGCTGGATTTGCGACCCACGGTTCAAGGATCTACTGCTGGAAAACATAACACCGCTGGCATCACTGGCGTCGATTCTAAGCACGTGGGTCGCACTGCTCGAAGACGCGCTGTCGCTTGCCGTTTTCTAGTGCTGTGTTGTCGTCGTGGAGTCGCCGCCGCCATGGGTATTTGTTGGCGAGAAAGGTCGGCGGCTAGATCTTGGGTCAAGGAGGAAAATAAACTATGGTTTCCATTTTCAAAAGAAGAAGAGGAGTGATGTCACAATTTTTTTAAATGAAAAGAGACAAAGTTGGTTTTCCAAAAGATTTTATTTAGTGAAAATTATTCACCAAAATTTTCAATCTCTATTCGACGGCCACATCTTTTTCTTCTTTTGCGTACTTTTATTCATGTCGAACTATATAAGGTGTGTCGTTTGGTTGTGAAAAATACTTGGCTATTCAACAATGTGGAGGAACCTCGTTTTCCTCACCATTAAATATTTAAAAATTTATTATTATTTAAAAAAAAAAGGTTTCTATTTTTTGTAATTCTCTCGTAGAACATTTAAGGTGGAGGATGACAAGATTCCCATTTTTGAGGATCCAAGTTTGTTGTTTTTGTCCCTTCAATATACTTACAGTTGGTTGAATACTCTCTCTACTTGAGCATTGATTCTACCACTTTTTGTCACTTGAACACTACTTCTATTGTTCGAACACTCTTTCTATTACTTGAGCACTACTTCTATCATCCCAACAAACGACGCCAAATGTTGGTGTAAAAACTTGGCCTATCCGGATTACCAAATTTGCACCAATCTTCTAGAATAAAAGAGATCGATAAAATCTAGAAAATAAAATAAGGATGACACTGTGTTGCTAGCCACGAACACTCCGATGCTTAAGTCAGAATTAGAGTTTATGAAGCGTGGCAAAGAGTAGAGTTCTATTGCATTGTTCAATTGAGTATTTTCCTTCTATTTATAAAGAGAAAAGCTTATAGTCGGTAGGATATCTTCTTCTAAATATAGAAGAAATTATGGCCATCAGAATATCTTCTCCTTTTGAATTTCTCAGATAAAGGGAATTCGAATTATAGAAAATATGGATTTTTCCTACCATAACATGTTACACAAGTAATTATCTCAATTTATGACTATTAAATATACATAGAAAATTAGGGTCATGACCTTTACTTCTGTTGTTCAAAGGAACAACCCTTTTTTTAGTCCTCTAGTCCAATAAAATGCTTTAATTCTCCCTTCTTTTATTTGAAAATTAACTAGCGGGTTTATTTTTTTATTATTTTTTTTTTACTATCTTCACTGTTGTTTTCTATTTTGATTAAATAATACACGACAAATATGATTGTAACTTTTGAATCTTGAGTACAAATATGTTGGAATCTACTAGAGATACTAGATGGCCAACCTTGATTTAGAAAATTTTCACTTTCGTCAATATCAAGCTGTTGATGCTTATTTGGGTCCATATAAAGCCTTTCTCAACTTGCAAATGTAGTTAYGATGGATGAGCTTCATCCTCARATCCTATATTTTCTAATATTGCTCTCTATTTATAAAGGCATTTTTAACATCCATCTACCACAACATCCCATCTTTAACTAGCAACAAAGTACTAATAAGACTTGAATATAGTTGTGAGCTTTGCTACAGCTTAACTAAACGTCTCATAATAGTCTAAATTAAACCATACTATTGAGCAACCAATCAAATTTTGTATCTCTCTGTCGTCCCATCTGCTTGARTTATTATTTTGTAAACTCATTTGTATGATATGTACTGTTTAATATTTTTGGGCTTTGGAAACAATGGTGGAAGACATATCTTTTCTTCATTCTTCCAATGATTTCCACACGTCGGTTCGCTGTAAATTGAAGATATTTGAAAAGATCACGTAGAGTTCATATCTAGATTATATGAGCCTTTATCATCCCAAAGGTAAGAATAGTTTTTTACTTCCTTACTTAAAAAAGATATTTTTAATTAAAAGTTGTCATCCAACCATTCATTTAATATGATTAATATCACAATTAAGCTTTTGTTGCATCTAGGAACCGAATTCGTTTCAATTTCTAGCAAACTGTGTCTTTATATTTGGAAATCTAACTAATAATCTTATGAGATTATCTTATTTTAATACATATTTATGTACTTTTTTTAATAAATAATTGATTAAAATACACATTTTCTTCCCTYGTTGCACTTATTTTCTTGGAATGATAGTTTGGGAGTTGGTCCAAGTCTTTTCTTTTTTAAACTCACTTGCTTTTTCCATTCTATTGCAAGTAACTTCAGCTTAGTATATTGGAATTGAGCGTTTTAAATTGGATTCTTCAAATTGGACTTGTAGGTTCACTTTGTATATTGCTCTAGAAATGCTGTAACAAATTGTATAGCTAAGGAGGAAAACAAATTTTTGGACAAAGTGGATAAAGCACATGAAATGGTAAGAAAAAAAAAGGTTGAATAAGCTTCCAATTCATTTAGTGAAGCAAATAAGCTCTTATTTGGGTTGTCCACTTCACCATTTAGAAAAGAGAGAAGAAAGCTAGGACACAAGATTTTTTAGGATTTTGAGAAGCTGGGATTCTTTAGAGCACAAGTAGATATAAATTTTTTTGCTCACAAAACTAGAAAAATTAATTAGTTTTATGGTGTTTTAGCACTAGGTTTTTCTTGACATAAGCTGAACTTGTTTTTTTTTTAACAGCAAAACKGAAATATAGATAACATATTAAGGAAAATTCTTACAGCAAAACAGAAACATAGACAACAGATTAAGGAAAACCAAACGAACAATCAGAAAAAAGTAAAGCATAGATGGCTAGGGACCTTTCTTCAAACCAAATCCCATCAAGCTGGTGCAAGAAGGCAATTCGGGCAAGTTGATGCGCTACATAGTTACCTTTGATGAGTGAAATAAAATCGGACAGAACCCTAACTAGAACAGTGGTCATGCAGATAAGCAAGAAGCGTACCCACCTCTGGAACCCAATATCAATACAACCATTTGATCTATATAGTAGAACACGAAATATTACAAATAAATAAAAAAATAATAAAAAAGGAAAATTTTCAAGCTGTTGATTGAAGCCTAAGATTGAGTCCAAAGGGTGGCAGAATAGCATTAAATCAGCTTTCCTCCTGATATGGTGTSACGCCCGAGTGCAGAAGAAGRTTACATGAATGAACCAATACCACATCCGAATGAGAGGGGTCCTGAGATCATGGAAAAATGGTCAAGAAATGCTTAAAAGAAATAATAGTCACTACCTATACTAAGTAGCTCAGAATTAGAACGATGGCATGGCAGGATCCCAAGGGAATGCCGGGGCGATTAGGCCCAAATCCAGATTCCTAATCCGAATCTTAGGCCTGGGGCATTATCGAGAGTGAGATGGTAAAGAGAATAAGTCAAATGTGGTTGCATAATTTCCATCTAAGATATATTCGTTGGTGATTAGTTGGCACCTTCCATTGTTTTGTCAATCACTCATAAATGATATTTATTTCCTCTATGGAATTAGACATTGAGAGAATGCAATAGGTAATGTATCTTTGTGGGAATCAATCAATATTTTGCTTACATGAGCTTCATCTTCTTTAATTCTAACATTCTTCCTCAAACTAGAATGAGTGGAACGAATGGCAAGTTTTCTGATTAACTCTTTGAAAGTAGTATTTGTAAGAAGTTTCGAAAAGTTGTCAAACTAATTGTATATGACAGGGGACATAGCGAGTTAATGAGAGATCTCATTGCTACTTTCTCTCTCACAAAGTGGTAATCCAATTCAGTATGCTTTGTCCTAGCATGAAAGACTAGATTGATGGTCATATGTAGGGCACTTATGTTGTCACAAACAATTGAGGGGGATTGAGAATTGGGACACCGACATCTTTAAGAATGAAAGTCATCCATGTTAGCTCAACGGCCGTTATAGCCATAGGAYGATATTTTGCTTTAGAGTTGGACCTAGCTACTATAGGTTATTTTCTTTTAAGCCAATGCAATGTAGTACAATCTAAAAAAGATGTAGAATCCAGTGATGCTCCTCCTAGTATTTGGACAACCTCCTCAATCTGCATAAAAAATAAAAATAAAAATAAAAAAGCATAAAGATTTAGAAAACTGTGTTTATAAAAAGAAATGTCGTAATCCATCGTCCCACTCAAATATCTAAGGATTCTTTTCACAGCTTTCATGTCTTTCACTTTTGGTTTTTGTAATTGTTGGCATACTTTATTCATGGCATAAGTGATATCTGGTTTAGTGAGAGTAAGATATTGGAGTGAGCCTACAATGCTTCTATATTCAGTTTCATTTACCAAGTCATTATCACTTGGAGTTGTGGTTGAAGAGGTGGTCATTGGAGTGTTATAGTAYGAGGCCTTCATCATCTTAGTTTTAGTGAGGATTTCCTTAGCATATTTTTCTTTTCTTGACTCAACATGATCCTTGTGATGGTTTGATAAACTTCAATTCACCAAAAAATAGACTAATTTTAGCTATTTCATGCAACTTATAGGCACAACTAACTCTTTTTAGGAGAGTTATCAATGGTACTATTCCCTATAAGGATAATKTTATCAACATAAACAAGTATAAGAGTAAGTATGGAGTCATTTTTGAATATAAACAACTAGTCAGATCTTGAGTAAATAAAACCAGTATATAGAAGAAATTGAGAGAGTCTTTCAAACCAGGTCCTAGGAGCTTATTTCAAACCATATAAGGATTTGTTGAGCTTGCACACATGGTGTGCAAGTGAGGATTTACAAAACATGAGGGTTGAACCATAAACACTTTTTCCTTGAGATAACCATGTAGGAATGCATTCTAACATCTAGTTCTTTGAGAGCTCATCCAAATGTTACTGTCAAGGCTAATGTTAGCCGAATAGCTGTTAGTTTTACTACTGGACTTTTAGTCCCTTTGTAGTTTATGCCTTCCACTTGTGAGTAACCTTGGGCCATCAAGCGAGTTTTAAACATTTCAATGGAACCATCTTCTTTCACTTTAGGCTTAAAAATCCACCTTGATCCCATACTACTTGTATTGAGAGATCTTGAAACTAGATCCCATGTGTGGTTTTGTTCAAGAAGCCTTCATTTCTTCCTCCATTGCCCCCTTTCCAATAGGGAATTTTTAAAGCAGATTTGTAGCTTTTTGGCTCGCTTGCTTGATTTGTTGCAGTGAGTGATAAGTTTTCTTTATTGTTTCTAAATTTCTGCACTTCTCGGTGAAGATTGAGATCCAATTTAGGGTTGAAATTTAGCATCCTCTGCGTGATCATGTGATGATTTGATTGCTCGGGTGGCATGTGTTGTGAAATTTATCTTCCAATTTGTTGAGTTCCTACATCAAGAAGAGGTAATTCAACATATAAATCATCTCCTATATTTGGTAAAGAAGAAACCTGAGTAGCTTGTTTGATTGCCGGATATTGGTTACTTTGTAAGTTCATCTGCTCCGCTTGACCACTATTTTGCAAGAGTATATCAACAGCAACATGTAGGTCTGCACTTATTGAGATTTCTTGAGAGTTATTTTCTTGATTTCTAATGTTCCATAGGCAGGCTCCTCAATTGAAGGGTGGTCTTTAGAGACATTTTTATTCTTAGAAGTAGTAGACAAATCTCCATCTATCAGTTGCTCTTCAAAACTATCAGCATTATTTGTTGAGTTGTTGTGGTCAAGTTCTTGATATGGAGGCTGCTTTTCATGTTGTCTCAATTCATCCATGTGGTTCTCAATTTTGGAGGGTTGGCTTGGTTCTTCAAAGTCACCTTCTGTAGAACCTATTTTCTTATTTTCTTTTGAGCATGGCTTGAGAGATGTGTCATCTTCAAAATTTTGACTTGTCCATTCTTCAATATCYGCAAATTCATAGACTACAAGAGGTTTGCTGCTCTCTTGTTTTGTGAGTAATTGATGATCAAAAGGAAAAGTAACTTCATCAAATACCACATGCCTAGATATATAAATTCTATTGCATTTAAYATCTAAGCATCTATAACCTTTATGAACAGGACTATAACTCAAAAATACACAAGGATGAGTTCTTTTGATGAATTTATTTTTGCTGTAAGGTCTCAAGTAGCGAAAGCATTGACAATAAAAAATCTTAATGCTATTGTAGTTTGGTTCCTTTTTGAAAAAGTTTTAAAAAAGGACTKCTGATATGTAGAACTTTGGAAAGCCATTAAGAAAACCATCCACCCAATATTTTAGAGGTACTTTTGATTGAAAGAGAAGAGTAAGAGCAGTCTCCACAATATGTCTATGCTTTCTTTCGACAACTCCATTTTGTTGAGGTGTGTGAATGCCATGATAAAGCATTGAGAGATTAAATTCAATTGGTGGTGAATGCAATGATTTTCTAAGTGATGCTTGAAGATTAATGAGGTAAATTCRCCTCCTCCATCACTCTGGAAAATCTTTATCCTTTTCTCAAACAAGTTCTCTACTAGCTTTTGAAATTTGATAAAGCATTGAAAGAAATCCGACTTTTGTTTTAAGGGATAAAGCCACGTGAACCTTGAAAAATCATCTACAAAGCTTACATAATATCTAAAATTTTGACAAGAAGGTAAAGGAGTCGGACCCCATAGATCAACATGTATCTTGTGCAAGGGAACATGACTTATAATTTTATTTTGTTGAAAAGTAAGCTTACAACTCTTGCTCACTTGACACACACTACATATAGCTTCTTCTGTTTTCCAACTCGACACATCAACAATGAGAATCACATGGATATTTTAAGGATTTATCATCCATGTGTTCCATTAGTTTGTGTCATATTGAATAGGGAGCTTTATTTGAAGCAACAAAGGTGGTATAAGCTTGCACAAGTTGTTGTTTTCGTTCCTCTAAGGCACACAAACCTGCTGCTTTATGTCCTCTAGCCAAGATTCTGTCCTGTTTATCCTTAATGAAAAAATTGTTAGTATCAAATATGATAGTGCAGTCATTGTCTTGCGTTAGCTTGCTAATAGACGTTAAGTTTTTCTTCATATTTGGAACTACTATAACATCTTCAAGAGCCAGACTATTGTGTTTATTGTGAAAATATGTCAGAGTGTTAGTGTGACTAATATTCAAGGCTTGCCCATTTCCTACATACATCTTATGATTTCCGTTATATGTCTTTAGATAGGAAAGCTTACCCGGATCGTTGACAACATGGGATGTGGCACCTGAATCTGCATAGATATTGGGATCAACTTGTTCATTCATGGATAGAGCAGCCAGTGCTTGAGGAATCTCTTCTTTTTGATAAGCACGTTCGAATTTTTTCCTAAAGGGATGTGAATCCCGAAGTGGAAGCAGTATAACGCGTTCTTGAATTTCTTTTGGAAATTTAAAACACAGAAAAGTATAAAACAGGAAAGAATGTTGGATTTACCTTTGAAGACTCTTCCTCRTGTAAACCCAATGAGACAATACTACTTGATCTTCCTCACTGAGTCTCTCGGTCTAGAATTTGGATTATGGGAACTCATCTACTTACCCTGAGTCGGGAATGAGTGAATTTCATCTTGCATTGTTATGTTCCCAGCTGAC
>NW_019104517.1:1522192-1532715 GCF_001995035.1 Momordica charantia | reverse complement strand
GACACCAAACTCAACATACTGTTTGATAGTGTTGCTATATATTGTTATCATCGTTGTATCAACCATGGTATTAAATATTCGTCGACATGTCAACATGTCCATCGATATTTCCATATATTCATGAGTTCGACATCGACATAAAAGGTAAATTGGCATTTCCATCAYATTACAAAAGAATCGACAAAAATATGAAAAATATCAACAAAATGTCACAAATGTATACATAATATTAATATTAGTCAATTTTAACTTATTTAGAAATAGAAATAATTTTATTTATTAATTTAAATAATTTTTACAATTTTTTTAATTTTTTTAACTTTTACAAAAATATCTATCGATATCGACATTTTATAAATATTTCCATGAAATTGAGACATCGACATTTCTATCGACATCAACATTTAGAACTTTTTTTTGGATGAAATGAAATTTCATTTAGAAGAAAATGCCACATGGGATACAAATGAGGGGCTTTCATTAAGGATAAGATTGGAAAGCCAAAGAGGAAAGTTATCAAGCCAGAAGCTAAAAGACAATGATTGAAGCCCCTGTTTCACTAACAAGTCAGCTAGATGATTCCTCTCATGGGAAACATGCACGAAGGAGGAATAGGTGAACTCGCAAGCTTTAACCTTTAAATCATGGATCCACACGCCTTCAGCACCAAGAGGAAGAGAAGAACCATGTATGAGCCCAATAGCTCGGGTTGAAACAGAATGAACGAGGATGCTACCAATACTCAACGAATGGGCAAAATGAAGACCCTTAAGGATAGCCAAGATTTCTGCGAGTAAAGGGCTAAGAGTGAATCTAGGATGAACGGAGTGGGCTGCCTTGATACAACCATTGGAATCTCAAATTAGCAACCCCAGCCCCACAGAATTTCCACCCTCACTATAGGTAGCGTCCACATTGAAAAGAGAAACCAACCCAGCAGAGGAAGGCACCACGGCTGCTCCGATTTGCTCCTAGGGATCTGATTAGGCTGCGAAATCCCCAATGCCGAGCGTACGGTTTCAGCATAAGAGGTAATCCAATTACTTTTAGTTCGAACATCTGAGATTTGTTTATTTTAGTTAGCCTGAYTTTGATCATTCAAGATTGATCAAATCACAATTGCAGCAAGCTCCTTATCTGAATTATCCTTGTGACTTAGATGATGAAACCATAAACCAGAGAACTTCGAGAGATGATCATTTGGGATAGAAACTGTCAGTAGAACGTGCCGCCAAATGTCCCTGGATCTAGAGTGGGAAAGAAGGGCATGAGCTGTTTTTTCCAGCTTTSTGGTACAGCAAGGGCAGTACAATGATAACTCTAACTCTTTCCTCTGYAAATTATATAATGTAGGAAGAATATTGTGCGTGCTCGATCTAGCAATCTTGGACACCTTCACAAACCACCTTCTGCCCGACCGTTTCTTCAAGGCAGCCTGCTCTTGCTCAGGTGCCTTGAGTGCTGCAGATGGTGCTCGTGATGCTGGCGATTCCTGTGTAGTCGGTGGAGGAGCTGACATAACTCTCCATAGAAAAACTCTGATTTTAAGAGGGATGTTGAGATGCCAAATATCGTGCCAAACTTTACTCGTCAATGTTGAACTAGTTGAAGCAAGAGGTTTCAAAGAGGAAACTGCAGTTGATGTAGAGTTTATAGGCACTTTTAACACTAAACAAGCCCTTTTTTTCACAATGTCATTGCCAAAAGTCAGCTATAGAGTAGTAGCTCGGGGGAATTGAGAGAATAAGCTCAATGTCTTCTTGGCAGAGTAGGGACCGAAGGTGATTAATATTCCAAAAGCCACCTGGGTTGATAAAATGAGAAACCCGAATATCCCTGTCCGCATCTTAAAAGTCCATTTCCTAGGAATCTAAGGATCATGAAACACCTGAGTAGAATCACCATTTTCTATACGTTTACAGRACCCTTGGAGGAGGAGATCTCTACCACATATTAGACTTTTCTAAAAGTAGGAGGAAGATGAAAGTAAATCTGCTTAAAGGATAGTAGTGTCAGGGAAGTAGATGGCTTTTACCACTTGTGTAGCGAGCAAGTTGAAGGAATCGTCAAACTTGCTTAGCTATTAGAGCTTTATTAAAGCCTTCAAGATCCCTGAAGTTTAGCCCCCCAAGTTCTTTTGGCCAACACATACAATTCCAACTCATCCAGTGCAGTTTCCTCTAATCTTGAGTGGAGCCCCACCAAAAGCAAWGGAGAGATCTAGAAATATTGTCACAGAACCCTTTTGGGAGATGGAATACATTCATGGTATAAGAAGGAATAGTCTGACCAACACTTTTAATAAGGACATCTTTGCCCCCAGCAGGATGAAGATTTCGCTTCCACCCTTGCATACCCTTCCAGATTCTCTACTTAAGAAAATTCCAAAATCTTGGCTTTTCCTTCTGGAGAAAGAGGAAGAAAGACCCAAGATATTTACCAAGATTTCCATAAGCGTGATACCAAGAAGAGAGCGAAGATAGCGCTATCTATTAACATGGAGATCTTGGGAGAAAACATCAAAGCAGATTTGGCAAAGTTAATACTTTAACCTGACGCCTTGCCATAGGTTGCGAGCAAGTCTTTTAAGAACACACACTCAAGCTCAGCGTTCTTGAGGAAAATTAAGCTATTATCCGCAAACAATACGTGAGAGAAAGTAGGGCCAAAAGGATTAAAAGAGAGCCTGTGAAGGTTCCCCATAGAGTTTGCCCCATATAAAAGCATAGATAATCCTTTCGCACAAAGGACAAATAAGTAAGGAGAGAGTGGGGGTCGGCTTGGCAAACACCTCGTGAAGGAGTGATRGTTCCTATGGGATTGTAGTTGAGAAGAATTGAAAACCTGTTGGATAGATGCACCTCATAATAAGACCAACCCGCTATTTAGCAAAACAAAGCTTGAGCATCAATCTTTCAGTGTAAACTCAYTCAACTCTATCAAAAGCCTTGTTGAGGTCTAATTTAAGGGTAGCCAGACCAGAGGAACCAGTTTTTTGGTTTGGATACATTGTGGCCAATGATAATATTGTCGGTTATTGCCCTATTCGTGATGAAAGCTGATTGCACTGGAAAGATAACTGCATCTAAAAGTTTTTTAAATAGATTAGTAAGTACCTTGGTGACAATCTTGTAGGAGACATTTCATAGACTAATCTGTCTATAATCAGCTACAACTTTAGGATGTTTGCATTTGGGGATAAGGGCAATATTAGTTGCATTCCAGCCGCTAATACTACCTCTCCTATTGAGAATGTTCAAACAATCCTTCGTTGTTGAATGGCCTACAACATTCTAATAGCTATGATAAAAAAGAGCACGATATTCAACTTAGGGATAAAGCGTTTAGAATCTTGATACCAACTGAACAAAGATAATAGAAAATTAGGATCATAAATTTAAAAAATTTCTAGCATTAGAACTTAATTACATTTTATACCCCTTCAAATAAACATATTTATCTTGTTTAAGTGAGAATGAAAATTAATAACGATTAATTTGCACGATTTATCATAGTTTCAGAAATTCTTGCATATTTTAACCCTGGTGAGATCTACCTATTGATTCACCAATTTACTACCTACGAATGTGGAGGCACATTTATTAATATACATTACAATGAGGGAGGAAATAGCCTAATTTTTTTTTTCTTTTTAGGCCACATATTGAGCTTGTTGGGCTCTGACACTGAATTAATATACATAGAATTCTATACACCGTATTAATACACATAGAATTCTCTATCTAAAAAGTCAATTGAGCAATGAGAGAAATAACTTGTGTATTTATAAACCTTGTTAAGTCATTTTATCCTTTTGATATGAAGTCCTGAACGACATTTGCATAGTAAGTTTCTGCACATCAATGAGATAGCATGACAATGAGATGGAGGCTAGCCAAAGTAGGGCAGCCAACGAAGCGATTGTGGTAGGGAAAGAGAGGGAGAGAAAAATTAGAAAACTCAAAATTGAGGAACCTCGATTCAATTTTGATGGATTTAGTCAACTTCGATCCATTCGGTTAATCGAATTCATCCGTTATGTTAGTTCAACATTATTAATATTCATGGGGGTTCCATTTCAAAATCAATTGACAATGAGAGGAGTAGCCCATGTCTATTATAAACTTATGTAAGGTCTCTTCCTTTCTATTATAAACTTATGTAAGGTCCCTTCCTTTTCAATGTGGGATCCTTGACAGACATCCATTCTAGATCTAGGGAAAAAAAATGGAACCAAATCAAGGGTGGGGACAACTTAGAAAAGAAAAAGGGTCACAAAACATTTTAGTGTGTGATAGGGGTGTGTAGATTGGACTGTTTCCACGCCATATGAACAAGATTTTTGACCTAAATTGCGTTATTTCTCCATAACAAAACCAAATTTCTTTTTCTATCATAGAAGCCAACTCCAAAGTTCTTCCAACGTGTTTGACGAGAGATTCACGTACTTCTAACTCATTTCAGTTACCGCATATTTAAAACGTTTTATTTAATTTTAGCTTTTTTAATATATCAAAAAGTAGTCTCCAAACTTCACATAACACCTCCCTTACAAACACAATAGATGTTGACGTGTAATCCATGTGGATATTATAATCAACCTCACCCAACAACTAATATTCTAATAACAAATACTAACACTAATTGAGTTTAAATAATTTTAAAGGTTAATTCTTTTTTACTAATGTATTTAATTTCATGGGCGGTGCCAGAAATTCTCTTTTATGGGTGTTATGTGGCCAAATTAGAGGAAAACTACGAATTAATGCCATCTCTTCTTCCTTATTTGCTCTGCCCTTTCTTTAATTGTAGAGTCAAATTAAACTTGCATATTCAAATTGAATTTTAAATAATAATTTGTTTTTATTGGGTCAWTGACAGAATAAATGTAAATTCTTGTCAGGTGGGTAACTATTGGGATTAATAGAATATTTTGGTCACGCAAGCATATGGTAATTTATTATTATTTTGTTAATATGAAATGGGAGATTGAACCTTCGATCTCTGAGAAAAGAGAGAAACAAACAATGTTCTTTAACTAATTATTGTTGAGCTAAGTTTATGTTAGTGATGTTGGTGAAGTCTAGAGTAATTGGTATAAAAAAAAAATTGTGTACGCTTCAAAACTTTAGACATAAAAGATGTGCAATTATAAATTTAAAAAAAAAATCAAAGTAACAATTAAATCAAAGTAAATCAACTATAATTTTTCTTAATATCATGTATGTTTCTTCATGCTGGTAGATCAAGAAAGTTGAAAAACTTACCGGCCCTAAGTATAGTTGTTAAAGTATATATATCATTGATCAAAAGGGTCGGAGGTTTGAATTCCCACCTTTGAACTAAAAGAAAAAACTATTTTGATAGCTTTTTGTTGACTGTGAGCATAAGTTTGCTTTATTTTATTTGTCTATTAGCTATTTTTAGTCTTTTTTTTTTCAACGCTGGATTGTTAATCAAAAATTAAATATATGTTTTAGTCAGTAATGTTTGAGTATTTTTTTAATTCAGATTACTTAAAAAAATTTATATTTAATCTTTTGTATTATAATATTTTTAAATTTAATTTCAGTAGTTGGTAATATTAAAATTGATTGATGACTGAGAAATTTAGGTGAAATTTATTATTTATTATTATTTTATTATTATTAAAAGAAATTTACGTGAAATAGTATTTGGTAAATTGGTAATTGGAATTTTGCAGTTGTTTGAAATGGTCAAAATTAGAAGGTCAACGAAGTCAAATAGACCGAGTTGAGTTGATGGTGGGTTGCCCATTCMTTGACTCGACTTCAGATTATTGGCATCATCGCATTCGTCACCTCTCGCGCTCATACCCCATACAAAGACCAAATCCAACACCTCTACTAACATCAAATCTAATTCCTCGAAATAAAAATTATAGTTTATTTTCTATTTATTCCAAAACATAAATAAAATTATTGTTTTATCGTTCYTGAATTAAAGAGATCGGGACATGTAATTATATTTTCTTTATTAAAAAGAAGGAAAGAAAAAACTTTACCAAACCTTTTAATAATCATCACATTTAATTCCACTTAATTTGTATATCCAAATAAAGTAATTTGATTTACTTTATTTAGAGACTCAGATTTTGCTTTAAAAAGTTGCCAATAAAAGTTATATTTGAGCTATTTTACTTTATATTTTAGATAGGTATATCAATACTTGACCATCCGTTTGTTCAACAAAAATTTAAATTATAATCATGCTAAGTCCCTATAATTTAAAATATTTTTAATAKGTCTCTAAATTTTGAAGATTACGTCAATTTAATACTTGATAAATTTTTAACAAGTCTTTATAATTGTAATTTCAATATGCATCTAATAGGGTATTGTATTAATTCCATTAATTCTACAATCATGCCTCCAAACATCATAATTTATTTGAAATTAGTTCATCACTGTAATACTCAAATCAATAGGGTTATAAACAATAATTCACCATGCTACAAAAATATTAATCACGGATAAAATTAACAATAAGGTTCTAAAATTCGGGGATCTACTATGATCTATTAATTTTTTTTATAAAATACAAAGACCAAATAAATACAAAAATTTAAATAAGAAACTTTTTAAGTATAAGAACCTTCCGACCAAATTTGTAAGTTTAATTATAATCGGTAAATAATAAAGTAATATTTGAAAGTAAAACAAATACATAGGTAACATTTATTAGAATAGTTACCTAAAACATAATTAAAAAGAATGGTACACAAAAAAATATAATAAAAATGTAAAAGTAAAGATATTATTTAATCGAGTTACACTGGCAGTTATAGCGCAATGAAGTGGATTGGTTGAAGGAGAAGCATCCTTGAACGAAATGACGATTGTACCCTCAGTAGCTTCTAAGAAGATGCCTCGCCTGCAAAACTTCATTATCTGTATCTTAGTTGTCTTTAATGGCCTCTCCTTCTCGGAAAATCCCAGCCTCCGCTCTATATAACAAAATCCAATTTCTTTGTTCTCTACAGAAATCAAACGAACCTACTTCTCTCTCTCTGAAATTTCCGAATCCATCGATCAAAAATGGCCGCGAAGAACCAAAGCCCCCAATCTCAATCCGGATTCGAAGATTGGCTGCCGGCGATGGCCTGGAAGCTCGGCGGCGAGGGGCTGATCGGAGAGCTCTGCAACGGATTCAACCTTCTGATGGACAGAGAGAAAGGAGTGATCAATTTCGAGAGCTTGAAGCGGAATGCAGCGGCGCTAGGGCTGGGGGATCTGAGCGACGAGGAGCTCAGGGGGATGTTGACGGAAGGGGATTTCGACGGCGACGGCGCTCTCAATCAGATGGAATTTTGTGTTCTTATGTTCAGATTAAGCCCCGATTTGATGGATGCGTCTCGCTACTGGCTCCAAGAAAGTCTCCGGCGAGAATTCTCTTGAATTTCTTTTTTCTTTTTTYTTTTTTCTTTTTGGGGTTGTGATTACTGATTACTGATTGGTTGTGTTGTACGGTTTTTGTTCAAATTAGTGAAATATACTGGAAAACTAAATTTTTTTTCTTTTTTCTTTTTGGGGTTGTGATTACTGATTACTGATTGGTTGTGTTGTACGGTTTTTGTTCAAATTAGTGAAATATACTGGAAAACTAAATTGGAATGGAATTTGACTCTCTTTTTTTGGTTAAATTGTATTGCGTTGCTTAACCTTAGTTTGAACTTAATTTTAAATAACATTCAACAAAATCTTTTTCTTTTTCACTCAAAATTTTATGAAATGCAATTAATCAAATCAAATTGGTTATCTTAAGCTCAAGTTTCCATCTACTTTGTGGGTTGGATTTCTGTCGCCAAATGACAATGTTTCTTAAAAAGTAAATATAATATAAATTATTAACAAATCTCTCTTTAAAAGTTTGACCAAGTACTTGAAATTAATTTCACCCCAAATAATGAGTAGTTGAGTTACTTGAATATAATTTAACTGGTTCAAATTTCATTCCAACATTATTAAACTAACAAAAGAAAATTTAAGGAAATGATAAATTATTGACGAGGATGTTTTTTGAACCTATAATTGGAAAGTAAAAATGCTTTGATCCAGATTTAATAAGTTAAAGATTTAAATATTATAGAAAAAACTTGGTAAAAAAAAATTAAAATTTAACGTTTAGACAATTTTAATTTACTTCATACTGCCATTTTAAAATTTTTATCTTATCTTTATATTCTGTTGGATAATTAATTAATTTTTATTTTGTTTTTAAATTAAATTTATAATTACTACTCCCACTTATCAATTCCTTTAATTTTGAAAACTAGAAAGAGTAGTTTTAACCTTTTTTTCTCTCTCTAAATTTAGCTATGAATTTCAGTGTGTGCTTTTGTAAGTAGAGGATAAATATACGAACGAATGAAATATAATTTTTTTAAAAAATAAAAAGGAAATAGTTTTCAATAGAGCCTTACTTATAATATTTTTTAAAAATCGAGGAAATTGGGACCAAGGAGTACTTCTTGCTCCGACTTTGGAAAAGGAAAATTGCAGTTTACTTGTCAATGGCGGTCCGTGACAATTAAGATTGCAATTAACATTTTCATTGACTGGAAAATTTTGCAACACAACAGTTTTAACTTTTATATTAGATCATAGTATTTTAAAATTTTAAAATTAGCCTTATACAAATCAATTATGAGTTACAATAATTTTTATCAAATAGAACTGTATTTTTAGTTTAAGTTATATCTCCATTATTAAAAAATTCTACTTATATTACTGATCTTTAAAATTAATATAAACATTACCGCTAGAGAAATTTATATTGAGCCAAAGCAAGCATCGCTCAATGGTATTTGGTATATATCTCCAACCAAAGAGTTGTAAGTTCGAACCCTCATCCCTATACGTTAATACAAAAATATTACTTAAAAAAAATAAGAAAACTAATGTGACTACTTAGTACACTAGACAATCACTAATGTGTGTATGGTGGGTTAAAAAATTAAGGGGTTGTGCGGCTTGAAAAATAGTTGTCTAGTAATTATAAATACTTGTAACGTTTGTTGGTAGTTTTTTAAAAGTCACGGCTATAARTGCTTCCTATCAATTTATTTAATGATGAGGCATAATTGAAACTACAACATTTAAAGGAGGTTATTATTAATTTAACTAGTTGAGCTAAATCCAATTGACATCGAATGATGTTATTAAATAAAAAGCTAAAATATAATAAGAATCATGTTGAGGGGTAAGTTTGGAGCGCCAYATGGATCATCCCAATGCTAATGCGTGCAAGTGCAACTCAACTGACCTATAAAGAGGGTGCGCAAAGCACACCAGAAGGAATTTAAGCCAAGTGCATCGAATGGACGCGGAAATRCATTAGAGGTACCAACAAACTCACCMAACGGAACTTTTGACATAGTGTCAAATGATTGTTCTAGACACTTCCACGCCACTTTGAAATGACAGGAAAAAGGATGCGGAATGTCACGAGAGGTCCCCACACCTCCCATCTATCTACTCTCTCATTTTCTCTATGTATAAACGACACTAAAATATTAAAATGAGGTACGTAACATCTACTATGAAGAAAAAAAAAACTTCTACGGGAGAATTCTTACGGGAACCCTTATGAAAGTTTCCTACTCACACTACTAAGCAAACTCTCATTAAGATTCCTACAATTATTCTTYCATGCCTGTACTCGTTTGTTCCCACTTTAAATATTGAATTAAGTATCAGAGTGCGATCGCTAGAGTATCAGATTGATGCTAGATTTATGTGTGCAAGCCTAACTTAAAATAGGAGACGAAAACGTACACGGCACTCACACAATACTTACATGACACTCGCCTAGAAATCGACATCAACATATTAKGTACATTTTTAGGAGTAGAGCCAAGAAGTMAGGAGAGGATTACCCCCTTCTTAGTCCGTCAAAGTGTATATAAAATACTTACAAGTTTGCCGTTTTCTCTAATTTAAATGGAAAATTGGGACTTTTCCTATTTTCTTAATTCCGTTTGGACTTTTGATCATTTTTTAAAGAATCTTATTGGTGACTCCTCTCAAAAATTAGTTTTTTTTTTTTGAGAAATAACCTAATGTCAGTTTTTGTCTTTATAAAATTATTAAAATATCCACATTTTTTTTCAAGAAAGCAAATTTCTCTACCATCTTAGTTCCCTCCACCAATTTCACTGTAAACCTCACAAATCTAATAGGAAAAAAAATCTTCTTTTTAATTTGAAGAATCAATTACAAACCTGAAAAATCAAACTTTTAAATTTAAAACAAAACATSGATGAGTCTTAAATATTTAATATAGAAAATCGAATTTTTCATAYCCCAGCACAAGATTGCAAGGCCAGGATTTAATAAATAAAAAAAATCAATATTCTACATAAATATCCGAAATTTAATTAATAAAGAAGACTAAGAATAAATGTCAAGATTAAAAACAAAAATGGAATTTCCTGAATTCCAACTCAAGATAGGACAATCCGGGATCAGGATTGAATTTTGTACTATCCTGATCTTGGATTG
>NW_019104517.1:1500163-1522022 GCF_001995035.1 Momordica charantia | reverse complement strand
TTTTTTGGGGTTGTGATTACAGATTACTGATTGGTTGTGTTCTACACTTTTGTTGAAATTAGTGAAATATACTGGAAAACTAAATTGGAATGGAATTTGACTCTTCTTTTCCCCCTTTTTTGGTTAAATTGTATTGCTTCGCTTAACCTTAGTTTGAACTTAATTGATGTAAAAAGAATTCAATTCATGCACTTTTCAAATTATTAACCTCTTTAACTCAGATTTTAAATAAATAAATATTTCATTATTTTTAAACAAGTTAAATTAATAATGAAAGTTGTGTTAACTTGAAATATATATATATATTTATTCATTTATTAGTACAATAAATTGAGATGAATTATATACTCCTGAATGAGATACATGTTAATTACTGTTGAGCTTATATTGAAATATAATGATTCTTAAAAATTATAGATTTTGTAAGCCTGTGAAATAATTAATAATTCTGAACAGAGGCATTTATAAAAAGTTTTATTTTGCTGCGGGATGTGTTCCAATAGGGTTTCGACACATGTCCATATTTTATTTGGTAACTTTTTTTATTTATAAGTTATATTTAAAAAATCCTTCTAAATCTCTCCGATATATGGATATAAAAAAACTTTTTTTTTTCTTTTCCTTTACTCTAAAAGTATATAACATAAGTTATTAACAAAATTTCCTTAAAAACTTAACATTTTTAAAATTATCAAATTCCGCCCAAAGTAATTTATAGATGAGCAAACTTGAACGTAACTTAATTGGTTAATGTATTATATATTTATTTTAAAGATTAGAGGTTCGAACTCTAACCTTATTAAGCTAAAAATGAAAAAAAATTGAGGGAATGACAAAATTATCAAAGGTAATTGTGATGGGTAGCAAAAATATTTTATGTATTTCACAAAATGTCACTAGTTTTTCAAATTTTCAAATATAGCAAAATATTTGAATTTTTATTTTCGGAATTTTTATTATTCCAATTTTACCCTTATGATATTTGATATACATCCAATCTATATCTGATATACCTCCGATATATCTCTTATATACTTTCGATATACATCTAATGTATCCTTAATATACATCTGATGTACACCTGAATCTGGTCAATACTAGGGTATTCATTAAAACAATTTAAACTTGTAATCAAGTTAAACTCCCTTAATCCAAATCTTACAAAGTTCCCATTTAGATTGAATATCAATGCATCTCGTGGGTTTTTTTCATATATTCGACGAATTAGATGCACTAATAACTGTAGTGGACATCTTCTAATATTAAATGACAAAAAGTGTCTAAATGATCAATTTCTAAATATTTCTATTTGGATCGGTGCTAGTATCTTGAGAATGTTATCTATTGATTATAATTTTGAATATTGTTGTACTGTTGCATTAAAATACATATTTTATTCTTTTGTTAAAGTAAAATCCACATTATATCAGATGTAAATCAGACTTTCACATTAATATTATATCAGACAATCATATCAGTAGTATATCAAACAGTCATTTCGGTAGTATATCAAACACTCATATCAATAATATATCAGACACTCATATAAATAGTATATCGCATGGATATCAGATATACATATCAATAGTATATCACACACTCATATGAGTAGTATATCAAACATTTATGTCAATAGTATATCATATTTTTATATCATATGGAAATTAGAGGGAAATCGAAATGTAGGGTTTTATGGGCTTGGGTTTGGGCTTGCAAGATAATGTTGTCATTTAGTATATGGGCCTCCGTTATTTTTGAAAAAAAAATGCTATATTTGAAAAACAAAAACATGATTGCTATTTTGTTTATTTTGCTATTTTTCTTTTTACCATATCCCAAGTTGGAAAAAACAAGTAGATATTTTTTTAATTCTAGTAGAAAGTAAAAACGCTTCGATCAATAAGCCTTATTCTCACGTGATAGATCTACTCAGTTAAATTTTAAATAGTATAGAGAAAAACCTGATAAAAAAATTAAAATTTAACATTTAAAAAAATTTAATTTACTTCCTTTTCCTCAGACTTCCATTTTAAAATTATTATTATATCTTTATATTTTCTGTTTGATAACGAGTTTATTTTTATTTTATTTTTAAAAATTAAATTCTACTTCCAATTATCAATTTCTTTATTTTCTTTCATCCACAAAATTAAAGTTAAAATTTAAATACTAAAAAGGTAGTTTTAATTATGTTTTCCCTAAATTTAGCTATGAATTCCAGTGTGCTTTTTTAAGTAAAGGATAAATATACCAAGGAATCAAGTATAATTTTAAAAAAATTGAAAAGGAAATAGTTTCCACTTTCCAATAGAGCCTTACCTATGATATAATATTTTTTAGATATAAAAAAATATAATATGATATTTTTTAAAGTCGAGGAAATTGGGCCAAGGAATGCTTCTCCGAGAATGCTCGGACTTTGGAAATGGAAAATTGCAGTTTACTTGTCAATGGCGGTCCGCGACAATTACGATAGCAATTAACATTTTCATTGACTGGAAAAGTTTGCAACAGAACAGACTGAAATTGAATTCACTGATAATTTAATTTTTATATTAGATCATAGTATTTTTAAAATTTTAAAATTAGCATTTAATACTAAAAGATATAAATCAATTATGAATTACAACTCAAAATGAACCTAGGGTAATTGACACATATTCCTGACTAAAAGGTTATGAATTCGATTACATTAATCCTACTTGTTGTAATAAAAAAAATTATGAATTTGAATAAATTTTATCAGATACAACTATATTTTTATTTTTGTTCTAAATGACTGGTTAGTTTCAACTATACCTCTGTTGATTAAAAGATATAAATATTACTCTTGAACAATTTTTTATTATTAAAAAGAGTGATGAAAACTAACGTGAGTACTTAGTAGCGATGATCACTAGGCAATCCTTAATGTGTGTATGGTATGTGATACGAATYCATTTGTGACCAATTACATGTACCAAAGGAGCAATTAMAAGAAACAAGACAAGAAGATTCAAGAGGCTTTCACACTGCACCTTCAAAAGCTTGTTAATGCACAATAATCAACAAAGAGTTTTGAGCCCRAATTTGTTCATAATGMTACATCAATGAGTCAAGAAGAGAATGGAACAAAGATGACACAGGAAAAGTTGTCTATTTTGAGAGATGGCACGGAGGACAAAAAWTGTGTGCATAATTGTGAACAGGTGYCTTGRCAGATTGCACCCCTTGGGAGTTTGTGAAGTCAAARCTTGTCAAATGTCATCCAAATGTGAAGCGCCTCCTACAGCACATAGATAAGACCATTTGAAGCGTGACTACGTTTTCTGATCCGCATTTAAGTGTCTAGAATGATGTGCAATCATGTTTTAATTTGCATGTCTTATTTTCTACAATTTGCATTAAATAGGATTTGAAAGACTTTTGGTGTTTCTCATGTTGAACRACCCWTTGGCCTATTTAAAGGCTTGTAATGCTCTTGTTATGGGGATAACTTAAGATTAAACATATTGGAATTCAAGAACTTTTGTTCCTTAACACATTTGGTGTTGCTTCTTTCAAATCTTGCTTTAGGTTTGATGTTAAACCGATTCATTGGATTAGTCTCGATCAAGCTAATTCTGGAGTGAGTCGTCTTAGGATCTAGGAGTGACCATCGTAGATTCTAAGTCCGATCTAAGAGTGATTCATCTTCTAACCTTACTCTTGGTTGGAATCATTCGGTAAGTTAGTCGTTTTTGTGAATGTTTRCAAGGATCCTAGAAGGACCTCTAGCTTTGTAAACCCGAGCAACTTTGGCGCTTATCAGTATGTTAAAAAATGAAGGGACAGTGCTACTTGAAAAATGGTTGTATATAAATACTTATAACGTTTGCGTTAGTTTTTTAAAACTCACGTCTCTAACTGCTCCATGTAAATTTATTTAACTAATAGAGGTCGAATTGAAACTAACCTAAAGTTGACAAGACTTTTGAATAATTTAGCCTTATTTTTTATTTATTACAATTTAAATATGAGGTGAGGATTGAAACTACAACATTTAAAGGRGGTTATTATTACATTGACTAGTTGAGCTAAACTCAAGTCGGTATCCAAGGATGTTATTAAACAATAGCCTAAAATATAATATGAATCATGTTGATGAGTAAGTTTGAAGTGTCGTATGGAAACTTCTCGATGCCAAKGCATGAAACTCCGCTGACCTATAAAGAGGGCTCGCAGAGCGCATCGAAAAGGAAAGGCCGAACGAATTGAACGAAAGCAAAAATGCGGTTAGAGATATCGACAAACTCATCCAATGGAACGTCCGACACGRCATTAGGCGACTGGTCTAGATGTTGCCGCACCACTCTGAAACAGTAGGAAAGAACGTGGAATGTCACGTGAGGTYCCTACACCTCCCCGATGTCTTCTCTCTCTCCTTCTCTCTGTATATAAACAACATGAAAACCTTAATTAATGTGAGGTATGTAACATCTACTATGCAAAAAACTTCTAGAGGAGAATTCTTACATGAACTTTTATGCAATTCTCCATACATACCACTAAGCAAACTCTCACTGAGATTCCTGCAACTATTCTTCATGCTCTATATCCATTTACTCCCATCTCAAATACTGACTTAGACATCGGAGTGTAATCGCCAAAGCACCCCATCGATACTATATATTATGTGTGCAGGTCTAGTTGAACTAGGAGACGAAGACGTACATGTCACTCATGCAATACTTATGCATGACACCTGCTAAAAAATCAACACCAACAAATTAGGTAGATTTTTATAATAAGGGTAGATGAAAGAAGGAAGGAGATAGAAAAATTTAGGGAAATTGGGTTGAATGACSTAAAG
This sequence comes from Momordica charantia, assembly GCF_001995035.1. The sequence goes on along the minus strand of NW_019104517.1, from coordinate 1,517,191 downwards.
AGCCTACTTTGATATATGTATCCACSGTCAAAATTTATGTTTTCTAATCACTACATCAATTTTGTATGAAATTACGTATTTGTCCWCCTTATTTTTTCTTTAATTTCTCTACTCTCTCCTCTTCCTCCCAACCCTCTCTTTCTCTCTCTTCTTCATTCTTCCATTTCTCTCTRTCTCATGCTGCAGATCTTCTTCCCCTCTCCGTGATTTTTATTTTCACTATCRGATTTTTCTCTCTGTTATAATTTGAGATATCTTATTTTAGATTTTTTTTTCCACTCGATCGATCAAGGACGTGCACTCCTCTCTCTCCCTCTCTCTTTCTTTCATTTTTTTCTACGCCACATCCCATTTGATTTTTTGTTTTCCTTTTGATTTTGGATTTTTTCTGTTTTGATTTTGAATGCATGCAGTTCTCTCTCTCCTCTCTCTGAGCTCAAAGAGAGGAAAAAACAGAGTCCACAAAAAAAAAGCTCCCGCTTGACGAGAAGAAAAAAGAATGAGAATGGGAACAGGCGCTTAGGAGGGATAAAAGGAGAGATGGTGGGTAAAGAAGAGAGAAAAGTGGGTGATGGATATTTCAATAAATAGAGAATTYGTAACCAGATGAGAGAGAAATGGAAGAGAAAGTGATAAATTTAAAAAAAAAATAAAGAGGACAAATAGATATTTTCACACAAAATTAATATTAGATAAAGAATTTTAGGAATAGGGACATATATCAAAGTGGCCGTCCGTCCAAAASGGCTACTTTTGCCAAACCCCCCAAAAGTTAGAAGGTACAACCAGAAGCTAAATCTTAGTGTAATGGGGAAAAAAAGAAGCTAAATCTTAGTTGGAAAGCCACTGGAATGCATTATAGAATTTCATGAATTTTTGCTTCAACAGCATTGTAAAGTGTGATAGGAAGCAAACTACAAGTCAACATATCATTTTTGGCCGTATAATCAGGTTTTGTTTGATCCCCGACTTCCAAAATTCTAGCCGAAGCTTCCTTGTTTTGATCGCATTATTCCCAATGAGATACTCAAATTTCTCTTCACCTCAGTTTTGTTCTCTCATGGCTCGATCAGGCGATGCAATTTTCGCTCCCATCGACCGCGTCGTAAGCTAACCAATTCTGTTTTGCCAATCTGTTTTCCTACATGCGAGAAGAAAGTTATAAGCAAACAGTTCGCCTGATCTAGCCGTGAATATGAGTTTATCTTGTTCGCATGATTTCTGACACTGAATCTTCCGCCATTTTTGGATTTTCTCCATCTATTTTGTCTATATTCTCTTCGAACTGAATTTCTAGGTCATGAAATTGTAACTGATTGGAAGAAACGAAAAATCCAATTAAGTAGTGGTAACTACTATATCAATGTTGATTTTAGAAGTTTAACTTGCAGATTGCGGAGCTATTGACATTGACGTATGGGGCAATAGCGCGTCAATTGCTTACGGATCTGGAGGAGGTTGAGGAGGTCAACAAACAGCTTGATTAAATGTGTGACTTAAGCTTCGTTTTCCCCCAAAAAATTCCCTCATTTGTATGTTCTCGGCTAGATTATTGATTATGTGAAACTCAGAGCTTGATTTTGTTGATGATGAATGCGATTGAAAACGCTTCTTTTTCGTGGTCCCTCTACAGGGTTTATAATATAGGAACTCGACTGATTGATGAATTTCTAGCAGAATCTAGCTGAAGTAATTGCCAAGGTATGTATAGCATTGTTCCTAGACTTGTCATATGATTCAATGGAGTCAAAAGTTTTCATAAGTTAGCGGGCAAAACACTAGGATTGACAATAGCTGCCCATGCTTTTGAGAGCTAAAAGAACAGAACCTTTAATTTTCTAATACTTTCATGTCGACTTTTTACTTAGGTATGAACTCATAATTTTATTTGTTGTTTCAGAACATGCTGCTTACTAAGGTATCTCTATCCATTAGATATTTTTCTAGAATGTTACCATGTGAATGGCCTATAGCTTGAGTGAATTTTGTCTGGCAATTGGGTATCTCAGTTCAGAGTAGAGGGCTTATATACGGACTACAATTAGCCTAATCCAGAGGACTTTTGATACTTCTTCTCAGGTTGGGTTGAAAATGTTTTCCTGGGGTTCACTGCATCGGTCACCAATTGGGATGCTTATGGAACGTGTTGCAGTATCATTTTGGACGACAATCCCTTAGTAGTCTTTGTTGGATCTTTGCTACTGAAATATCTCGAGTGGAGTCATTAGAGGAGCCTTAGAGATGGTGAGTTTGTTTCACTTTTGTTGTCCCATTTTGAATCATGCTTCATTGCCATCAATAAACAGTCCTCTACTTCTTAGATCCTTGTGGCCTGGTGACGACTTCTGCTACTTCGAATTATTATGATTAAAACAAACTATCAACTTTCCAATTATGTTCTAGTACGTCGTTTAGCCAGAGTTTGAAAGCTAGCTCCTTTTTACTTTTTATATTAAGCTCCTGATATATTATATCTTCAAATGATGCTCATTGTTGGTGGAACAATATCTATATGAAGTGATAATTCTCATATCATTCAGTTTAAGCATTTTCTTAGAAAGATTTTCATTTCAAATGGTTTTTTTATTAATATATATGTCTTTTATTACTCACCAATCCAAAGTTGCAATTGGAATACCACATCTTCATTTTCAGAACCTTCATCTATTATACAACATTGCTATCTTATAACGAGGTTCTTATCTATTTTATAACTGCATGATAATGCATAATGTGTAGCTGAACAATGTTATTTTCTTACAATTATGTTGGCATCTTATTAATACAGTTCAAAGGCAACTCTATCACTCTTAAAGAAAAGAAAGAAAATACAAAAGAGAGAGAAAAAAAGAACTGTAGCTTATCATTCTTCTGTCTTGATTTAACTGATCATTGTTTTGTGTTTAGGTGTCAATGAAATCAGAAGTCACATGGGTGCGTGACATGCTTAAAGGAGATGAGGAATTTGAATTGCAAATAAAACTACTCAAGCAAGTTCCCGAAGAGTACCCATACAAAGATGATAGTAATCATTTAAATGTCTTGACTATCAACTGTAGATCTCAGTGGACTATGCTTGTAACTCCTCCACTCAAATACCCAAGATTTTCTCCACCAACTTGCAAGGTTTAGCTTATAAATACCAAGTTCCATCAAGCTTCAAAGGGGAGCTCACTTGACATTTAAATTCCAGCTTCCAGCTTGTTTTCTCTCTAGAATTTACGCTTTTATAATTTGTTTTGTCTCTAATTGTGTTCAACATTCCTAGAATTATTTTTATTGCAATTCCTTTTTGTTGTTATCATTTTCTTTAGATTTTGGTTCTCGATTTTAATTTAGCTATTGTAATTACTTCTTAAACTTAATATGACATTTTATTTCAATCCACTTCTTATTATTTCTATTTTTCATGTTTCTATGAGTAGCTAATTTGCTTTTCCAGCCCTCTTACGAATGACTTAGTTCCCATCATTTTAATTACATCTATCAGATAGCACGRCGTTTACGCTCAAATTGCTTATCTTGATTGAGTTAATTAATCTAGTTGATTTTACTTGCTGGCCACTTGTTTAAATCACAACAGTTGAGTTTAATTCTGAAAAGGTTAGAGTCAACGGAGTTCATCAAGATAAAATGGGAAGTTACTTAGACATAAGAACTTAAACAAGATCCTAGACATAGGCTCTCTTACCTGAAGTTTTAATTACTTAGGATTCTTCTAGTATTTTACAGACATGTTTTAAATACTCGCCTAATCTTCTAAACAAACCGGTATGGAATAGGAGTTGAACCACTTTGCAATTAAAGAGTAAATTTAGTGTGAGATTCTAATAGGTGTAATTCATTTCTCTTCAAACTAGTCAATAGTATGAGGGTTGGTTTCAAAATTTTATTTTATTTATTTTATTAAATTATAAAACGTGCATTTCAACCAATCAATTATTTTTATCCCAAATCCGATTGCTCATTCGAGTAGTTCGCAGAACATATTTTTAAAATAAACTAGTCCCTCTAGAGACGAAGTTGGAATATTTTCAGATTATTACTTGTGACAGTGTGCACTTGCACTCGTTCATCTTGCTATTAAGCAGAGGCGCAACACGTGCCAACGTTCACCCATGCCAACACCTCGCCCTGCACGTGACTCCTAATGCTCAGTTGCGTGCGAATCGCCTACCATGTGCCACACTGCCCAACAGCCTCACTCGACCGTGCACCCACCTCTGTCGCCTACAGTGTGCACGCGTGAATGGCTCTTGCAACTTTGATCGCTAGTGCACCTCATGTTGCCTTGCCGCACACTTACGCCTGCATGCCCGCACCTGCACCCTGCTGCCCTGCTGCACATGTATGCAGCGCACCACACTTGCACCGTTCTGCCTTACTGCACGCGTACACAACGCACCCATGCCCGTTTGCCTCTGTCGTACACCCACATTCATGCCTGCGCGCCCTGCCATGTTTGTGCCATGCATCGCCAGAACCACGTCCCATCAACACCTATTTAGCCCTCGCCTGCGCGTGCGTAGCTTACCGCCATTCCCTTTTTGCTTGCCGCCCAAGTGTAACAAATTAGGAAAAGGATTGTTAACTAGACTTATTTTCTTTAGATTTTATTCTTAAGAACTATTTTCCCTTTTGTTTTAGGCAAGTAGTATTTTCGAAAATGGAGAATTATTTTGCATATTTTATTTTCCTTAGATTTTTAGGATTATTTTTATTTTGCAAGATCATTGGAAAGGTCATTTGCCTTAGTCTATAAATAAGCTCCCTTGTAGTCTTTTGAAGACAAGTTTTGAATGATTAAATTTTGAATAGAGAGAAAGGTTTCTCTTCACCCTTTGCCTTTGCACAAACCCCCTTGGTGTATTAATTTACGTGGTGAGTTTAGGATGCATTACTAAGAAGCATTTAAGCTTTATTGGTCACCAAACTTGTAGAGAGTTTCGGCCTCGAATATACAGAGTATTCTGTCTACTCGGTCATATTTTACTACAAATGTAATCTGTCTAACTCTTCCTTTTTGCGAGTTGAACCATCTATACATTAAATGGCTAGAAGCTTATTTAGTCTATTCGCTTGGGTTGTYGTGTATTAAATATACAGTGAAATACTAACTATAAATCCATGTACATGATTCACTAAAAAAATACAGTGTAAAACTACAAGATATAATAAAGCCAAACAATTTAAAAACGATATTTTTAAACTGTTGCAAATATATCTATTGGCTTTTTGGTCTTAGTCTCCATTAATTAATTTTATTAATTAATATTTTGATGATAATAAACACACTTAGTGTCAATTATTTTTATTGTGTTAGAATTATTGTTGTAAAGTATATATTTATTATGAGCTTCAATCATATAATATGGTTCATTATTAATAAATCTTGAATTTAATGATGTCTTTGGTGTTTGAGGTATCCATGACGCAGGAAAAATAAGGTAGCTGAATTATCTATATAGACCAATTATATGATGACATATGGCATATAAAAAAAATTAAAAAATCTATACGCACACTGTGAAATTAAAAAAATGTAAAAGAAAAAGAAAAGAGAAAAAGGAAAGTTTGAAAAAAATGCTACAAAATGCTACTTGTGATTAAATGAAGAAAATAAAGAAAAATGAAAAAGGAAGTGATTGTTGGTTTGTCTTTTTTCTTAGGTAAAATACACATTTCGTCCTAGAATCTGAGGATAGGTTTCTATTTGGCTCCAAAGTTTAAAWAACTGACAGTTTGGCCTCCGACCTTGGTTCTAAAATGTCTTTGAAGTCAGGTTAGTGACACCAATCAAATATTGATGTGGAAGTTTCAGATCGTAGGTGGCACTTGTTGATGTGTTTATTTTAGATGATGAGGCATAATTGGAATTAAAAAAAATATTGAGAAGTCTGCAGCCCTAGCAACCATCGTTCTGCTCCACCATAAAAGCCTCATCGAATCCCTAATTTCTGAATTGAAAATCTGCCAAAGGATGGCAAAAAAGAAAGCGATTCACCAAGTCGAGGAATGAAAGCAAATGCCGACTCAGGAACAAGAGCAATCTAACACCTTCATGACCCCGATATTCCTCTACAACCTGGTTGAATTTGCTTTGTCCTTACTCACATGTTTTTTAGAAAATCTCGTAATAGGTCACCCAATCCAAGATTGTTCCAAGCCAAGCATGCTTAACTTTATAGGGAATGTCAATGTTTTCTTGATCTTTGACATAGCATTACACTTAATGATATGAATCGTTCAAGAAATTTAAATTATGAGCAACATTTTATTTAAGATTTCTTTTATAACTTTCCATTCCTTTATCCTTGTGGAGTATGTTTAAGTTAGAGTATTTTTGTCTTTTGTTTTGGCCAGTGATGTGGCCTTATTAAGAGTTATTATTTTTATATGTTTATTTTAAATTACTTATGCCACCTCAATAGGGATTGTATAGTCTTTTACTTTATCCCCTTTGAGATTAGAGTTTTAATGATATGAATAGAATGATTATGGACAACATAAATTTTACTGTATTTAGTTTGATGATTGAGAAATCATCATTTGTTTATAATTCTTAATCTAGATTGCAAGTCTAGAACATTCAAATTAGGTTTGATCAACTTTCTTGTGAAGGTCTTCGATCAACAAGATAATCTAGCATCTAATTCTTCCATTGAGATTGTACTAATTTGATTTGAAGTTTTAGGTATTGACAGTGAGGGATACTCCTTTAATAGAAGAGTTTCATATCAATCAAAGAAAGTAAGCTCACTAGAAAGTTGCTAAAATAAAACACTAAAACAAACTAGACAATATAACAACCAACTTGAGGTGCCATGTGTGAGGATATCTCTTGCTGGCATATCTTTGCATTTGGCATTATCTTAGTCACATCACTTTCTAACACTATATATAAAATTCTTTCATGTGTTTGGTTACCACACACACTCCCTACTTATTTTGTGACCGAGTTCCAATCCTTTTTACATCTCACCACCACCTCACGTTAGTGTGTCTGTTTTAAGAGTTMAAATGAAACTTTTAAATGTTAATGACATAATTGAAATTATATACCCAAAGTTTATAGGCATAATTAAAATCTGTCATTTGTGCACTTATAGACTTTTAATTTTATAACTCACTATAACATGTCATRTTCTTYCCTTCATTTTAGTGGGGAAGTYATCGAAAGAATTGTTTTGAAAGAATTTTAAAAGTTAAATATTAAAATAAAAATTTTGAAACGATACTCTACGATACGTCAAACGCTTATCGTATACACATTTGAGCCAAATGAGCACCTTTCAARTAGGAATTAAACTCCTCTCAAAATTAAATAAGGAATTTCTCCCACAAGTATGTGCCTTATCACGGGTTGGATTGGAATAAGTTAAAGGATTTTTTTAGACCAACATGATAATTCGGGTTGGTTAGTTCGTGGACCTGGTCAAACCGAAGTCAATAGCCAACCCAACCCAACCCTACATTTTTCGGGCTTGGTCATTGGTTCCAACAAGAGAGCTATTATGTGAATAGAAGGTTAAATGTTTGAAATCCCTAATTGAATCAAATTTTGTAAATTACTTAAATTCCTTGTTGCGAATGAGCGCAAGATTCGCGAAGAAACTGAAGACTGCATTTTTCATCTTCTGCTGCCCCACTTTTCTATCATCCTTCGGTTCATAAGTTCCTTGGACTGTGACGATTGATAATTGGGTTTCGTTGATAGGTTGTGACGTTTGACGAAATGAGAAGCGAAGGGACAATGGGGAAGAGATGAGTGAGATTGAAGGAGATGAGCGAAGAGTGGTGGGAGATGGGAGAAGATTAGACGGAGATGAGGGAGATTGAGGGAGGTGAGAGAAGACGAAGGGGGAGGGAGAGAGGCGTAGGTGAGAGAAAAAGAAAGGGGGTGGTGGGAGAGAGGCGCAGACGGTGGAGGGATAGAGGTAGACAAACCATAATTTTTAATATATATTGTTGGATTTGGTTTGGTTCGGTTCGGTTCGGGTTGAACCGATAAAAAATTCATCCAACCCATGAATCGAACCGAATTTTCAATTGTAAAAAAATTGAACTCAACCCAAACCGAAAAATTTCATAACCCAACCCAACTCTTTCGGTTTGGGTTGGGTTGTGCGGGTTGCTCGGGTCATCGAGTTTTTTGAACACCCCTAACTATAACTTGTGGTTGTTTAGTTGGTTAAGTTTGATTAAGTTAACTTTATTCCTATGTTTGACAACTAGTATAAAATACCACAATTTATTAATAAAATTGACGCTAAATATTGAGTAATCAATTATCCCTTTTTAGTCTATATGATGAGATAAAAATATAGATCAATTGATCATCTTGTAAGTTTTTCAAACATGAACTATTTTATTTCCCCTTCCACATGCTAAAAGTAGATAAACACGTAACAATAACAAATGAATAAGAGATAGGGATAGAAAAACTTAACACAACATAAATTATACTGGTTTACTCCAATCTTGAGACTACATCCAGTCTTCTACAAAAAAGTAGGTTCTACTATAATTGGGAATATTACAATGGAGATCTCATTCAAGATATTACTATATAATGACTATATTTATAGGAAACCAAATATCGTAATCCTTATAGGATAACAATATTGTAATCCTTATATGATAAAAAATTATCATACTCCTGGTAGGAATCGTAGTAGTGTTGAAAAACCTTTTCTTTGTAGAACACAGGTAATCTGTTTTGGTTCCACTATCCCAACAATCTCCCACTTGGAGACAAAACATCGATCTTGCCTCCCACTGCAACAACAGTCTGTGATAATCTTGGAACACTCAAAGGCTTCTTCTACAACAACTTTTGATCTTTTTGAAAAATCTTCAAGGCTACTCCTGCAAGTTTTARAACTTGTAAAACAAAATATCAGAAATCATTGCTCCCATCTGTCTTTACCCTGAGGTCAGGCAATTTACGTGGTCTTGTCTCCCAGACGCAAAAGACACAGCCACGTGTTCCCACTCAAACTAAGTGGCGATATATGAAGTTTCCTTCTTCGTTATGAAACATTGATTCTTGAAGAAAAAACTTTCCACTAATGACTTGACAACTTTATTCAAGGCTACTACAGAATTGAAACTTCACTCTTTACCTYAGCACCTACTAGGTTCATTTTCTCTTGTGCAACTATTCACTGACACGACTTCATCAATTCACCCATCCATCTGATAACGGGGAGAATCCCTGACAACCTAAAGAACTTATTTTTGTTCTTYGACTTCCTAATTGTTGTTACTGAATCAATGACAGATTCTCCTGATCTGCTCTAGTTATCTTTGTTATTGTGTTAGTCCTACCTCTTTGGAGACCATGTGCAACTTACATCAGTTGTTTCAATGATCTTCTGGCAACACTCAATTGCGACATGTAAATTGTAGATCTTCTATGGCCAACTGCCACGAACTTGGATCCTATGGTGAGATTCCAGTGATTCCCACCAAATTCACTTTGATAACCATCATCGTCCAACTTACCTACAGAGATAAGGTTCATTTTGATACTGRATACATACCTAAAACCTCGCAATAATAACCCAACCCTACTATTGGTCTTCAATCGTATATTTCCAATCCATTTAGTCTGGGAAAGCTTTTCATTCCTCATCCTTACGTGGCCGTGATTGTCTCTTCTGAAAGATGTGAAAAATCTCTTATTTGAAGATGTGTACTGAAGTTGCGCTGTCTATTACCCTCTCAGATGACTGGTTTTCTATTTTTATGTTGCTCTCAACACAGATGAGGGCATCATCTACAACTACATTTACCTCTGTCATATAAGATCTTTTTTTACTATTCTACAATTTTTAATTTCTTGACGTGACCGTTTTTGTGCAGTGAAAACATTCAGCATCTCTCTTCCAATCCCTCCTACTATGCTTCTGTTGCTTGTCATCAAACACAACCTTCTCTCTACCTTCGTGAATCGTCATGTTGAGTCTTATTTGGAAGTAGACTCTTTTCCACTCTCCTTCCGACGAATTTCTTTAGCAATCGTCGCACCACAAATTTATAAAAAATTCAAAGATTTGTTCCCTAATTAATTGGACATTACCGTCTTCATAGTTTCCCAACTTTCAAGTAAAGATGTTAGTAACAAAATAGCATTCAATTTGTCACTAAAAGTAATCTTAACTACTGCCAATTGATTGATTAAATTTGTGACCTCATTTATGTGGGAATTGACAGAAGTACTATCTTCCATGTGAATGTTAAAAAATCTCCTTACGAGATATACCTTATTATTAGCTGAGGGTTTTTCTGTACCTTTGCTCTAGTGCACTCATCAGATTTATTGCCATCGTTTCATTTGCCACGAGATTCACCACATTCATCGTCAAACACAATTTGATAATGACAATTGTCTGTTCATTCCTCTCTTCTCAATCTTCATCTTTCATCTTTGTTGGTCGTTCCTTTAAAGCTTTATTCAACTTCTTGCAAGTCAAGTAATCCTTAATCTGCATCTTCCAATAACTGAAATTTGCTGCATCAAACTTCATGATTCCTTCAAAACCTGACTCCTCTGCTGATCCCATGACCCTTTGAACCAATCGCTTTGATACCAATTGATGGGAAAAAAATATAGATCAATCGATTCTCCTGAAGTTCTTCAAACATGAACTATTTGATTTCTCCTTCCATAGGCTAAAAGTAGATAAACAAGTAACAATAACAAAGAATAAGAGTTAAGGATAGAAAAGCTTAATACCACAGGAATTATACTGGTTCACCCCAATCTTGGGACTACGTCTAGTCTTTTGCAAAAAAAGTAGGTTATACTGTAGTTGGGAATATTACAATGGAGATCTTACTCAAGATATCGCTAGCTATACAATAACTATCTTGCTTCTAAGTAACCTAACAACGGCTACCTAGGATTACACAATTAAAAATACCCTCACTAAATCAACGGGATACAGAATCCTTTTCACACATTGCCCACAACCACTGAAGTCTCTTTTATTTGGATTCTGTACAAAAACCTTAACAAAAGAGCTCTATTTATAGGAAGCTAAATATTCTAATCCTTATAAGACAACAATATTGTAATCCTTATAAGATAAAAAAAAATATCCAACTCCTTGTAGGAATCCGTAGTAGCGTTGAAAAACCTTTTCCTCGTAGGACATAGGTAATCTGTTTTGGCTCCATTATCCCAACACATCASTATTATAAGATTTTATTCTCCATTTAAAAAACTGAAATAGTATCAAAGCCTTCAAGTCTAACAACTCAAGCTCCTCTTTCAATGACATTATCTTCATAGGAGTCTAATTCAATAGTAATGAATTAGAATGATTCATTTATAAATCTTGGGAATAAAATTTCAACTGTCAAGTTGAATGACGACAATTTTCTGCTTTGGAAATTACAAGTGACCACTCTACAAGGTCATGACTTAGAAAAATTAATTGATCATGAAGCTTAAATTCATGCGAAATTTTTTCGATCTGTAGATGAATGAGTAAGAATCAAGAATTCATAAATTGGAAGTGTCAGGATAAATTAATTACTTCTTGGCTCCTTAGATCTATGTTTCAGGAGATATTATCACAAATATTGGAATGTGAAACACCCTCTTCAAGAAATTTAGCTAGATCATGCAATTGAATTCTAAACTTGAAAATACAAAGAATGCAATCTCACCTTTAAAAGGAATATTTCTTGAAAGTTTAATAACATTGTAGCTCTATTGAATACTATTAGAAAGAAAGTCTTAAAAGAGGATCATATTATGCACCTATTGGCTGGTCTTGGTACTGATTTCGACTCTACAGTTTCTGTTATTGCTATACGTGAGTTGGTACTCTAACTCTTCAAGAAATTTATTCCTTGCTGCTTGCACAAGAGGGACGAAATGAGAAGAATATCGTCAATACAGATGTCTCTCCTTACAATTTKTAAACCTAGCTAACTACTCAGGARCAATTGAAGAAGGGAAATTTACTGAGTCCAAATTAACAAAAAATCTAATTATTGTTAGTAGTTTTGCCATGGAAATGATATATTTTTTGAGTTTCACCCGTCTAATTATTTTGTGAAGGACCTCAAAATTGGGCAAGTTCTTCCCAGAGTCAAAGGTGTCTGATGGACTGAAGTTTTCTTTGGAGAAGACTTCTTTTGTAACTATTTTGATCATGGTGGCTATTAATGTGTAGCTGCCTCTCCTGGTTCTACCTCAAATAATTTTCTTCATATGTTGCTTGTAAGAAGTCTACTTATCCATTCTATACCTTCTGTTTTTTATATTTGGAATTAGCATCTTTGGTCATTATTCATCTTCTACTGTAAAGCATTATTTATGTCATATTACTTTTTCCAATAATAAAAGAAAAATACTTAGATCCTTAACCGCGAAGACTAAATATTATCCTCAACACTATTAAAAAATGATATTAGTACATTGATMGACTATTTGGAGATGATAATTACACAAACGGATTTATTCTACAAAATTTATACTTYTGTCTTAAAATACATCTCTGAAAGATGAAATCCATGTGCATTTTTCCAATATACCCTTTTTTATATACATGTAATTATTATTTAGATATTGAAATTCAAAATAGAAAAGAAGTTGATTTGGGGGTTTACATTTTAAAYCCTTAAATTTATGCACATTTTCACTCTCCTGCAAAAGCTTCCCAACTTCTGAATCTTAATTCGTCTTCTTTTTTCTCGCTTTTCACCATTGTTTCTGGCAGACCGTTCCTTGTCTTCTTAGTGTTCTCCGTTTTTTGTTGTTATCGTTTCCAACAGCTCGTTTCTGATTCGCTCGCTTTTCACCATTGTTTTCGGTAGCCCATTTTCTGTCATTTATGTTTTAAATATTATACGTTTGTTTTTTTATTTCTGATTTTGGGTGTTCAAGTTTGTGATATTTAAAAAGTATTCGATAGTAACGTCATATGATTATGTAGATGATTTGATTTGTTTGTTAATTGTAGAGGGATGTAGTCGTATATACTTTATATTTTATATATAAGTTATAGTTTATAGCCATATATAGTTTATATTTCCATATAAGTGTATGTTATAATGACTATATGTATGTTATAATGACTATAGTTTATAGTTAGATATAGTTTATATCTCCATATAAATGAAAAATACGTAGGCGATAAAATATATATATATATGTATGTATATGCTCTCCAATGAATTTTAGTGAGATTGAGCCAAATATTGCATTTGAAATGTATTGAAATTGAGCCAAAAATTGGAATGGAATGGAAGGAATGAAAAAATATTTTGTAGTAAATTTCATTATTTATAACATATTAAGGAATAAATTATGGGATTATGGGAATAACTGATTTGCATCCCACAATAATTTAATGTTTACAAAATCAAATTTGAAGCATTAAATATTTTACATTTAAATAAAAAAAACTAATTATAATAGTTATAAATGCCATAAATAAGGGTAAATTTGATATTTGAGAAAAATTTTAAATCCAGAAATCTAAAACTGTAAAATTTATAAACATTAGACGTCTGTGAAAATAAGTTTCCAAAATGGCTTGTCCAAGACATTATCTCTTAAAAACTTGACAACCCATTAATTTTAATAAAAAGTCTCTATTTTTGCATTTATCTCTCATAGTTGTCAAATATTTACTGATAGTGAAGACAAGATTGTTCCTTATCATCAAGGGGCGAAATATTTTCCATAATAAAATTCATTCTCTGCATTATACTTGTGTTATTGGAAAAGATCATATATTTATATTTATGTATGGGATGCATATACTACTATACTAGCATAATCTATATAATATAATTTATATCTTGATCGTAAAACAGAATAAGCTATAGAAACTATTTATGTAATTTATGCATAGAATTGTATAAAAGAGAATGAATTACATAGAGTTGACGTATAATTTATAGTTGGATAGTAAAAAATGTTTCAGAAATTTGAATGTGTGCAACGGGTTTAATTATGATTTCTAATGCATAKTAAGTTGTAAAATGTGAATTCTATAATAAACTTAAGTTCAAGTAACACTAGATTCTGGACAAGAATTAGTAAGTGCTTAGTATAAGCAAACTCATGCACTAAACACAAATTTGACTTGTTAACTTAGATCACACAAATTAAAATAGCAGTGAAAGGAAAACCTATAACAAAAAAGAGCAGTGTGATTTATAGCTTTCTTTTTAGCAGAAATTGTATGCCGCAAGTGTACATGTTAAGCTCACTCAAATACTACGAATAGAATTACTCAATTTTATTTAGTGAATCAAATTTGAATGAGAGAACAGAATCAAAACAAATAAACATGCAATAATAAAGAGAAATCAATGGAAAGAAAATCTCATATAAAATTTATTTCACCCACCAAATTTAAGAACTAATTACTTAATTATTTAACTAATAATCTTACCGGCCAAGAATTCTCAAATGTCAACTGCCTCCGACAAGTTAATTCTCCTTATTAGTTAAAAACTAATATTCTTAACTAGTTTTAATAACAAGTAAGRACTTGAATGAATAAGTCTTTTAACGGACCTCTAAAGAACTTCAAAATCTCCCGATCATCTCATTTAGTTATGCATCCAAATTCTGACTTTAAACCACCTCTTCCAAGTGTAAGATTTTAAGTTCAGCAGCACGCACGCACTCATTGACTTAGTTATTTGGTTTCATAGCTGCTAACAACAGTTTTTTTTGTCCTTGTCTTCTTCTGCTTCATCTTCATATGGAATCATGCCTTTTAACTTCAATAGTTTTGCTTTCAAACAATAACAATCTTGTTTCGTTTCGTCTGGAYTGTTCCAATTTTGTTTTATGAGRGTGTCACGTTTATTCGATATCTGAAATCTCATAACCTTGTCTACCTCTCAATTTTGGTGTTCTTGGTACTACTGTAAATCCGGCCTATTCCCTTTGGATTACTCAGGATTTTGCACTAATCACCTTGATTAATGCTACACTTTCGTCTTAGGCACTTTTGTGTGTTGTTGGCAGCTGCTACTCAATCTTCAATTACGTGCTCTCCAATTCTGGAATTGCAATATGATTTCTACACTCTAAAGAAGAAAGGTAACGAACAAATGTATGACTATTTGCAACACATCAAAAATATAGTTTCTATGCAAATTGAGGAAGAAAATATATTGATTGGGTTTTTGGGCCCCATAATAACCCTTTTAAATGGCCCACTTTGATATATGTATCCACCCGAAAACTTATATTTTCTGATGACATCATCAAATAAACCAAATAACCATCAATACTCCTCTTTGACTTAAATTTTTAGTTCCCCATCTTTTTTTCAATTGAATTTGAGATATTCTCTCCTTCTCTTTCTTCTCTCTCCATTGATTAAAATTAACATATCTTTATTATTTGCTAATATTTTGAAATTAAATTTGATCAAATTATTACAAAATTTATTTATTTAATTCAATTCTGATTGATTTAATATTATTTATGATTTCATTTAAATTAAACAAATTTTTTATTTTTTATTAAAATATATTTTATTTTAAAAAWTTTTGAAACAATTTACTTTATAAATTTGTTTAATGATTGAATTTATAAAAACGAAAGCCTAATATTTTAGAATCGAGATTCCATAATTTCCGCCTCAATTGAAATTAATAATAGACTTTAAAAAATACGGATTCTTTTCTCTCTCTCTCTTTCACGCTCTCTTTCTTTTTCACGCTCTCAGCTCTCTCTCTTCACGTTTTCTCTCTTTTTCTCGTTTATTTCTCTCTTCTCGTTTTATTTCGCTCTCGTTCTCTTTCACGCTCTCTCTTCCTCGCTTCACTCTCTCTCTTCTTGTTTTCTTTTTGTTCTCTCTTTCTCTCTCTCTCTCCTCTCTCTTTTCTCTCCTTTTCTTTCTCTCTCTTCTTTCTCCTTCTAATAAAGAGAAATGGTGGGAGAGGAAAATCTCTGATGTCATCAAATTTGAAGAGATCAGATTCGTCCAAAAACTAAAAAAAGGTGACCCTACAKATCCTAAAAACCTCTTTCTCTCTTGGGAAATTGGGGTTTTTGACCCCACCAATAGTTTAAATTGGATAAATGAACCCCTTTTAAAAAAATCTAATTTTTGACCTCACCTCTACTTAATTTTGAACCCACCTTTAGTGAAAAGACGAATATACCCTTATTTATSATGCATTAACTTCCCCATTAACTTCCACCCAACTATTTCACCAAACTTTTAACCTCATATTTTACTTATGTTTTGAGTTTGAAACAATCCAAAATTTTCACACCATCCAAACTCCTCACAGATCACGTTTTTTTAAATCCGGRAAAGAAAAATTGCCACGTGTTTGATCATCCCCACACTATCTAAAATCGTTGTCCCACATTTTCACATTTGAAGAGTTAGAGGTACGTTAACATCAAAATTTCTGAAATGATTTGAAATATTTTCCATTCATACATTTTCACTTGGCTTCTTGGAAAAAGAAAAAAAAATGCAGTCGGTATCCCGGACCAAGTATTGTTCCAAGATTGAAGCTTCGAGATCCGGGATTGAATKTTCAATCCCGGACAAATCTAGGTTCAATCCCGGATCGAAAGATGGKTCGGGAGTGAACCGGGATACATCCCGGACCAATCTCGAAGCACTGTGGTCCGGGATATGTCTCGGACCAAGAYTGGTCCGGGACGGTCCAGGATGACATGTATTTTGTTATTTTTTTACCACTTTTTTTTGGACGATATTCTTATCTTACTTGATTTTATCTATTTGCAGGATGCCTCGTGTTTTCATAACATTTGGTGGAGAATGGAACAATAGTGAAAAAGATTATATTGGTGGTCGCACGAGATGATTGACAGTGGATAGTACAACCACGTACAGATAATTTCTAGGTCGTGTATAGATTGAGTAATATAAACCCCCTTCAGTTCGATATTAKAATTAGACACGTATATCATTTTAAAACTAAAGTTTGTGTAATGGAGATAACTGATGACGATGACCTGAATTTTTTTTAACTGGTGAAGATGTTTCTGAATTGCCT